>VUQK01000270.1:0-11497 GCA_015106715.1 Bujurquina vittata | reverse complement strand
TTTGGGACAAAAATTCATTTAGATTGTCATTTTTGTTGAAAAAAACGGCCGAAAAAACAGGGTTTAAAAAAAAAAAAAAAAAGGAAACTGGAGGATCGCTCAGATTAGAGTCTGTGATGCGAAGTCTGCACAACATAATTTTGGGCATAAAAGAAACTGCTTGTTACACTCATGACATTTTTGTGTGTGTGTCCGTCTGCCGGTTTGTTGCTTGCGATTGCTGCATGGAAGCGCACGCAGACACGTGAGATCACATATTGTTAGTGTGCATGAGTGAATGTATATGCACCTCGCATGCATACTCGCTTAACTGGCAGCACACACGAGTACGTACTTTAAGGCAGGCGGCTAATGACATAGTGTAAAACACAGAACACAGATGCACTGGTTGAATAGATTAAAGCGTTCATCCAGTGACACAGCTGTGCTCTCTTTGATGCCTGGGCATGAAACTGCAGGAAATTACAACAAAAGAGGGATGCAGTCTTATTAAAAAAGAGAGATCCACTCTGAAGTGTATGGCAATGTCATGTTCTCTCTGATTGATATACGTCTCTCTCTCTCTCTGTCTCACAGTTGCTTTAAATACTGGTATCATTCCAGTTGCTGCATCCCTTCTAGTGTCTATATGTACAGGAAGCAGCTAGCCTACATGCTTGTGCATTTGGGCTGAGCTTTTAATTTGTAGCTGCCTTAAATGTTGCAATCTGTAAATGTAAGGAGAGCCAAAATGTGCAGCATTTAGTCTTATTAGCTGTACTCCATGGGGGTTTGTTGTGTGCCTGCTAGCAGAGCTTTTATTTTGGAAGTGCTCCTGCAGCCTTGCATGGTTGTGGTTATAACGCATTCATAACCCTGCCAGAGTAGCACTAAGTGAGCAAGATGCAAGCTTCATTTAAACCCCTGGTGTGTTTAGAAAGACCACTCCTTAAGTCAGTCGTGAGATGCAGGAAGAAGTGGAGGAGAAAGCCGCACGCTGCTGAAATATAAATGGGCTGCACATCTTTGTTTTACTGCAAAAGAGCAAACGAAATGGTAGACCCCTTCTGAGGGCGACAGTTAAGGCCAGATTTCTAACTAGATAACAAAGAGATCACGTAGTGATAAAGTGATTATCCCTGAGTTTGTTTGGGAGGATTAGGCAGTTGTTTTTGTTGCCTGTGCATTCGTATGCCACATGTACCAGCATACACAGTGGGCTAATGTTAGCGTGACCTCGGCCGACAGCAGAAAGTAGGTCCGTCACATAGGTCTGCTGTCTCATCTCTTTTGTAATGTTCCAGGAAAAAAAGGCAGCGCTACTGATTGTGCAGTTATTCAGCATGCTACACTGCATTATGAATGATTTGACTTTATTTCCTCCCTGTTGTTCTATTATCCTCCTAGCTAAGCCTCTTCATTTCATCTGCCCCGGACGACTGTGGCACTTTCCATCTCTCTCTGTAATTTATCCATCTGCAGAAATGGATCAAACGTCAGTGTGTGCGTGCGTGCCCGTGTGCAGTCAGTAATAGGAAACGTTGTGTTTAAGGGTGACGATTACTCTGGCCCTTGTGGTTTACAAGTAGACAAGGTAATGATGGCTGTTCCTTTCTCAGCTATCTCCAGTCAATCCTCCTGAAGTTAGTTTAGTGTGTGTGTGAGAGACAGTATTTGTGTGCTGAGTAGTAGGAAATGACTCTAAAAGCTTGGGGGTATTGCTTTTCATTTTCATGAGCAAAATTGTTCCTGAATGACAATGAATCACGAGGTCTACCGATTCGCTGTTGCAGTCATTCTCTATAAACCAGATACTCTAGAGCAGAAATGACTAAAGTCACTTGCTGATTTTCTCACATGCTGTGAGCAGGTTCAGTCTGCCTTCAGCTGTCGGCCTTGAACTAGTTAAAGACACTTAAAATGCCTCTGGGGACTCACCTAATGCAATGTCTATGTGACCCGTAGCACTGAAAAAAGGAATGCTTTGTTAATATAGGTACCACTTAATTTATTACATTTTGGCAGCTATGAAAAGAAATGATAAATTAACTGCCCACATCCTTTAAAGAATGTTGCAAAACCTTCTCTGTCCACTGAGCATTTTAGCAATAGTATAAAAATGGACATTGCTACTGTAGTTGAACATAATCAGGTTTTCAACATTCTTTGTTAATCCAGACTTTCTGCTTCACGCTCAGATTAAAAAGGGTTGTTTGACACATCATTTGACGCGCCGCCTACTCCAATCAGAGACTTTATCAGAGGAGCAGGTACAGATCTATAAACAACATTAAAATACAGTACAGTAGTAAAATGCAACACTGTTGCACGCTGAGTGAAAGAAAAACCCCAATGTTAGTCCAATTTAATATATGTGTTTTTTCACTCAATGCTGCTGTTGCTCATTTCTAACTGAAACATTCTTGTTTCTTGGCAATAAATATTCTATCAATGTAACTGTAAATGTATCTATGTTCTAGTGACTGCAGTTCAAACAGTGTAAAAAAAGGTTTATCATAAGATTAGTACCAAGTATAAAAACATTTACATAATTTCTGTATCACCAACTGAATACATGCAAATTCCAGAGATAGTGCGACACATGCAGTTTTCAGTGCTGTAACTTTATAGCTGGACATTTAGTGGTGATCGAAAGGCACTGTTCAACAGCTTGCATGTATAAAATGCATTCCTTCAGCAGAGAATATATATAGGACACAAAGCCACTTCGAAGTGAGCACACCCCTAATAATGAAATAATGACCATCCATCCATCCATCCATCCATCCATCCATCCATCCATCCATCCATCTTCCACTTGCAAGAGCAGCAGCCTCCCTCTCCCCAGCCACTTCCTCCAGCTCTATGGGGACCCCAAATCATTCCCAGGCCAGCCGAGAGTTATAATCTCTCCAGTGTGTCCTGGGTCTGCCCCGAACACATCACCCAAGAGGCGTCCAGGAGGAATCTTAGTCAGATGCCCAAACCACCTCAATTGGCTCCGTTCGATGTGGCGGAGCAGCGGCTCTACATTGAGTTCCTCCCGAATGGCTGCACTCCTCAGCCGGTCTCTAAGGGAGTGGCCAGCCACCCTTAGGAGGAAGCTAATTTCTGCCACTTGTATTTGGGATCTTGTTTTTTTTTGGTCACTACCCAAAGCTCGTGACCATAGTTGAGGGTAGGGACATAGAATTTAAATGAGTCGGCTATATAAAAAAAAAAATCTGCTCCCTGTTCATTGTTCATGAAGTGAAAATCAGCTGTAGAGCGATGAACCCCTTGTTTGTTTGTCCCTACATGTTTATTCCTACTGTAAAGTTGGGCATTTTGATGTGGAGGCGATTGACTTACTTTTGAAGTCAGCCTCAAGTGGGCATTTGAGGAACTACAGTTTTTCATGGCCTTGTTAGCATTATTTTTAAGCCCAGGAGGTTTTCCTTGGTTTTAGCACAGTTTCTTAAATAATCTCCATCTACATGCATGATTGTGTCCCAGAAACGGAGGGTTGGTTACTTGTAGTAAATAGCAAGGAGGAAAAACAGCAATGTCGTGAAATAAGACCAGAGATTTCTTTGACTGACCCAACAATGAGCGGTTTTTGCAAATAACTGATGATCTTTTAGGGTGGTAGCATCACCCATTGCTACAGGGAGCCATTGCTATCAGTGTTTATCTTTGCCTGTGCTCAGGGATTAAAGTGGGAAGAAGTGATCTGTAACTATGTTCCAGGACTTTCACATAATATAGAATAGAATCTCATTGGCAGTTTAATGTAAAATAACAAGTGAATCTATTCCTGACTTGCTACAGCCTGCCATCCTTTCAACTGATGCCACGGAGATACTCACTCAACATATCAGAGAGTAATGTCACCTGACATGAAGCTGTGGATGTGATACTTCACCATGGAAACGGAAAAGGAGTACCCATTCAAAGTGTCTAGAATCAGATGTCATAATTGTATTTTATTTTTTCACTTTGATACCTTTGGATTTACTTAAAAAATGGCTACATTGCTATAAATAATTTTTTTTGTCAGACTCCTTGAAAATCTAGGCATGCACGATGGCTGCTACATGTCACTTTGCTCATGTCAATCATCGTCTTTGTCGGTTCATGTGTGTGAAGCGTGTATGGAGTATTTATAGCCTCCATATTGAACTACTATGTGATGAGAATTCTATATATTTTTTTATTTACTTTTTTGCACTCTACTATCCTGCTCATGTAAAACATCTACAGGCGTTTGCTTTTTAGTCTAATATGAAAGAGCGGCTCCAGAGCAGAACTGTTTATTTGAGTTGTACTTGTGTAAATGAATTAGTAAGATGGAAACGAATGAGACATTTGTAGAAAAGAGAAAGAAGGAAACCAAAGCAGAGATGGAGGGATGATAAGCTTGGTTTAACTCTGTGAACTCTGAGATTTAGAACACACCCAGCCTCACTTGACTTGCACATCTGATTGTCACAGGCTGTGACAGTATTATCTGCTCCTACTTCTGCCTCCTAGGATACAATGATTAAAGCAAGGGAAAAATAGATCAAGAGCAACTGAGGAACTACAGAAAAAGGTTTTGCCTTTTATACTGAGTATCCTTAAGAGAGGTTAAGAGTATGGTATAAGAGCAGCTAAGAAACATTGTCAACCCCAAATCAGAGCTTTATAGTGTCGGGTGTTAACACAAAGTCATGACCTAAATGTACTCTGCATTTAGCCTTTTGTTTTTACATTTATTTTTTGTAACAGGATTTTTTTGTTTCTTCTGATCCTTTAAAACTTGCAAATGAGAACAAAGCAGGAAGCAGAGTCCACAGCTTTGGAACCGTTTATGTTCAGTTGTAAAAAACTACTTGAGGGTCCTACTGAAAAGAATCACTGGTTATATGGGGTGTGTAAATCTGTAGCTTTTCCATGGGTCTTAGGCCTGAGAACAGGCTTGTGTGTACACACACACGTTTCTGTGTGCACTCACATATCGACACAGTGGTACTAATCCCGGTCCGTTATCAGTAAGCATCAGTGTGTGAAGTCATGTGGACTGGTATGAGTCTGCGGCTGAGCCTCAAACACTGTGCAGCTGAGATCCGCTGATGAGAACATCTCCGCTGGACCCATGTCATCCTTTCACACCCCGACCCACCACTGCCTGGGGGCCCACATTAGCTCAGAAGCTGTTTAGTGGAGAGGAAAGGCAAGCTATATTTAGCATTACATGTAGTCAAGAGCTGCTGTATTCAGGACACCAGTCAAAAGTCAGCTGTATTCAAAATTGTCAACTTTTGCAATGTCATGTCGCTGCTACAGTGTCGTTTTATTAGAGTTTGCCCTCCAGAACGCAAAGAGTTACTGTGTTTGCTCTAGAGACTCTAGATCAAGAACAGATTTAGTTAATCCTCAAATGTTTGCTTTATCTGTTGAACTATTGAACCTGAGTTCACCGAATTAAACCGGAAAAACAGGCCTGTGTATCTCTGATTTATTATTTTTCTATCCATAGAGTGGTCAAGGATTTGCTCCACTCTAGCATACAGCTGCATTCGTTCAGTCTTTCAGTGTGTGTTTAATTATTCATCACAGGACATAATAGATCAAACTGAACTCATTGTCTCTGTCATGTCGGTCAGCATTTGTTTGGCTTTCTGGAACATGATTTACTTTGTCTGCTCCACAACACAAACTGGCAGTGGGGTTCTGTCACCATTTGTATGGAGGTCCTTTCAGGGTTTGAACTCTGGGCTCTGTGTTTGCCTTTTTAATGTGTTCACTGGTGAGTTTTGGTGTTCCATAATGTACACTGTATTGCCAAAAATAATAATTGACCTATCTAAATAATTTAATTCAGGTGTTCCAATCACTTCCATGGCCGCAGGTGGGATCAGCCCCTTAGTTCAAGTGAAAGGAACTCTTAATGGTTCAGCATAAAAAGACATTTTGGACTATTTCATGCTCCCAACTTTGTGGGAACAGTTTGGGGATGGCCCCTTCATCATGACTTCAAGATGACTGCACACCAGTGCACAAATCAAGGACCATAAAGGCACAAGTTTGGTGTAGAAGAAGGAGACTGGCCTGCACAGAATCCAGACCTCAACCCAATAAAATACCTTTGGGATGAATTAGAGTGGAGACTGTGAGCCAGGCCTTCTCGTCCAACATCAGTGTCTGACCTCACAAATACACTTCTGGAAGAATGGTCAAAAATTCCCATAAACACTCCTAAACCTTGTGGAAAGCCTTGTCAGAAGAGTTGAAGCCGTTATCACTGTAAATGATGGGCCGACAAAATTAGGCTGAATTAGGTGCTTGTTTTTGGTTGAGTTTGGTTCTTACTTACTGTGCCATACCCTAAATTGAATTGCGGGTGTTGTCTCAGTGTTTATCTTTGCCTGTGCTCAGGGGTTTAAGTGGGAAGAAGTGATCTGTAACTATGGTTCAGGACTTTCCCATAATATAGAATTGAATCTCACTGGCAGTTTAATGTAAAATAACAAGTGACTTTATTTCTGACTTGCTACAGCCTGCCATTGCTTTCAACTGATGCCACGGAGATACTCACCCAACATATCAGAGTAATGTCACCTGATATGAAGCTGTGGATGTGATACTTCAGCATCTAGCCAGTGCTAAACTTTGTTTGTAGTGTCAGGTGTTTTTAAATGTTTCAAATAACCTCGAAAGATGTCACTACAGTCATGGCCAGAAGTTTTGAGAATGACACAAATATCAATGTCCACAAAGGCTACTGCTGACAAAATGCAGGCATTGATTGTGCAAGAATGGACTGGTATCAGTCAGGATTTGGTCCAGAAGTTGACTGAGAGCATGCCAGGGAGAATTGCAGAGGTCCTGAAGAAGAAGGGCAACACTTCAAATATTGACTTGCTGCATTACCTCATTCTAACTGTGATATGATTGCAATTATATTTCTGTATGTTATACAAACATCTGGAAAACACACATACCAACCAGAGGGCAGCAGCTCATGTGCAAATATAATATTTGTGTCATTCTCAAAACTTCTGGCCATGACTGTAAACTGTTTCTGCACAGTTTGACAAACCATGTGTCGGGCTAGGTATAAGGAGAAAAAAACTTTAATGTGTGATAACCTTGCTCTCAGTGATGATACCACTGAACATGATTCCATAAAGAACATGTAGAAATTTAGAAGTAGCACTAAAAGATGCTTGATTGAAACCAGATAGTCCAGTCAAAGGACGGACTGTTTCATATACATGACTATGCTCTTAACAGGCTGTGGCAATACAGATCAGCAGGTTAACCCCTTCCATTTACAGCTAAAGACAAGTGGGATGTCGCCTCATACACAGTGAATTGAATGGAGAAGGGGGGAGAGAAGAAATGATTGGTCCACAGGCTGTAGTGGTGCCCTGTTCAATGTTTTATAAGTATCACCACTTTTGTTTGTAGGTTAGACTTATCTTTCCTCCCCCATGTGTGTGCTAATGGTGAAGCTGTGAGTCATGCCGGGCTGTGTTGTTGAGATAATGGCCCGTATTGTGTGTGTGTGTGTGTTTTGTTGTTTGTTCCAGTACAATTGACCAGCAACACAATTAACCAACATTACTTTTAATTTAGAGAGTATGAAACCATTTAATTTATGACATTTGAGGCTGAAAACCAATCCTGACAGATTAGTTTATGTTGCTATAGTAGCAGATCTGCTGTGATGTAGAGCAGACACAAATGTCTTCATGCATGGCTTCCTCCAGATTTATAATGTTTCAACATCAGGGTGCACTGGAGCGTATATGTAATTTACTTATTTATTTTTTTGTTGTGTGGTTTATATCTCAGACAGGGTGGCACAGTGGTTAGCACTGCTGCCTCACAGCAAGAAGGTTCAAATCCATCGTCGGGCTCTTTCTGTGTGGAGGTTGCATGTTCTCCTCGTGTCTGCGTGGGTTCTTTCTGGGTACTCCGGTTTTCTCCCACAGTCCACAGAGCTGCAGTTAGTGGGGTTAGGTTAACTGGTGATTCTAAATTGCCCACAGGTGTGAATGTGAGTGCAAATAAGCGCACCCTGCTTCTCATCCAATGGCGGCTGGAATAGGCTCCAGGTCTCCACTTCCTCCTCCTCTGAATTGGACAAGTGAAAGATGGATGGATGGTTTATATTTCATGTCCCAGTCACCTAGAATTGATACATGTACATGGAGGAAATGGATATTTCCATCTTCTTCTTTCAGCTGGTTCCTTTAGGGGTCACCACAGCAGATCATCTGCCACCATCTCACCCTATCCCTTGCACCCTTTTTGTCACACAACCCTCTGCATGTCCTCCTTCATTAGATCCATGTACCTTCTCCGTGGTCTTCCTCTTTTCCTCCTACTTCGCAGCTCTATCTTCAGCATCCTTTGTCCAGTATGTATCCCCTCCTCTGCACATGTCCAAGTTTTACAAGACAGTTGTGAGACGTGCTTTGATGAATTGTTTGGAGACAGTAGCGCTGACAAGAAGACAGGAGGTGGAGCTGAAGGCGGCAAACTTGAAGATGTTAATATTTTCTTTAGGAGTGATCAGAATGGACAGGATTAGAAATGAGCATATCACAGGGACAGCTCAGTGAATGGCCACATGATCTTTTGCTCTTTGAAATGAGGTCACACTTTGCTCTGCCTCTACGCACGATGTGTGTTGCTTTTTGGGGATTAAAAGTGATACTTGACGTGATTTCTAAGCAGCGGACTATCCAGTGTACACTGGATAGTCCTCCGCTGTCAAGGTGAAAAGGCCAGGTTGCGTCATCCAAAGCTGATATTTTATTGGCTGAACTGAGGGACTACTGTGCTGTCAGTCATGCTCTCCAGCTCATAAACAACAGATGTATAGCTATAACCCTTGATACAACAATTTGACACACAGATGCTATTCTTTCTGCAGAAAGTTCAAAAGTGACAGTAAATCTAGTGACCTTTTGGAGGCATCCTTCGCTCTCCTTCTGTAAGGTCTGGACTGCAGCATGGAGGAGAGCTCTGACTGAACAAAGAAATTCTGTTGCTTCTTTCTGAGCTAGTAAATATAACCAAAATTACAGCAAAGACATTATCTTTAACCTCTATTCTGGACAAAAGTACTGGGTTGCCTACACATTACACCTGCAGGAGCTGCTCAGCCATGGAAACCCATTCCACGAAGCACTCGGTGCGGCTGCTGATGCCAGAGGTTTGGAACTCTGCAGCTATTGAGTCGCTATGAGGCTCAGCACTCGCCGACCCCACTCTATAACCTTGGCATATAGTGCCAATTTCTCATGTGGCCCATTGGGAAAATTCATTGCCCAACCCTGCTTTAGGTGGTCTGCTACTTTGTGGCTGAGTTTTTCGGTTTCTGATGGTGGGTCGTGAAATCTATGAGGGAAGAAATGTTGGTGACATCCTGTTAGAGTACTGTGCACAAATCCAGTGAGCTTTAGAATCACCCATTCTATCACAGACGACCTGAAATCAAAGATTAAGACCTGTTGCCCAGTACTTTTCTTCATACAGGTATGTTTATGGTGATTTTTGTAAAATAATACCATTACAGAAACATTACATAAGCCAAGTAAAAAAGTGACCTGTTGGTCACAATTGGTCCTGGATGCCCATGTATCAGAGTAATTAGCAACTCTGCATACTCCTACATTCTAGCAGTCAGAGCCTCTTGTTATTAGAGACAGCTTTACTGTACATTTGCTTCGCATTTCTTGTTTTATTAAAGAAAAAACAAGTTCTTAACCTCTGTTTTTGCTTGTCCCAGTAGTCTGTATCGAAGCAATCAAATACTTTGTGCTGCTGAAGACACGTTCAGTGTCAAATGTCCTGTTACACTGTTCCCATTTTCAGCACAAAACAGCTTTTTCAAGCAATTTCTCAAGATCCTTTCAGCTTAATTTGCTACAGCTGATGAAATTTGCTAACGACAGTTATCAGAATCAACAACAGCCGGCTAGAAACGAGAAGCCTTTTGTCTCCCTTGGCCTGAAATCAAGAATTGTTTAAAAATTCATGCCCGCTATGTCAAAAACGAGAAATTCCATGAGGTCGCTGTTGCCGTGTTTAATGTGCCATGTGAGAACTAGACACAGCAGCATAACGCCAGTGTAGTATCTACAATGTACCCTGAATGTGCACAATTATTCTAATCATATGGCAATCTTTTTTTCCTCATTCTGTTTGTTACTTGCTTTTTAAGCACCTTGGCAACTGTTACACCACTTTAAAACACACACACGCCTATTTTCTTATCCTCACACTCACATTTATCTAAGGGTAAGATGATGGGCTGTCCAGTTTAAACCACATCCTGTGACATGAAGCTGCCACGCAGTGCAGTGACTGGCTAAATCATTAACCTACATTTTTTTATTGTTTGGTTTTTTTACATCTCAGCCTTAACCATTTTCCCATAACACCAGGAGGGAAGGCTTCTTGTCGAGCTTTCAATAATAAATGATTAAGTTGGGGGGTTTAACGTGCTTCAGCAAATAATGGGGTGGAAAGAAGGAGCCTATCAAAGAACAAAGTGCTTTTAACCCAGAAAACCACCTACAAGAAGTACATAGGTTTTTAATGGTGGGGAGCTCTCATAGATTCAAATCATGCCTTAAGATTACATAAATGTAACATTAGTGACGATTGATTATCCTTTCCATATTCTAAATAAACTTTATAATAAGAAAGCCTCAAAGCCCCTCCTTTATAACAAAGTAGGTTAAACCTGCTCTTTTTCTGCACATATATATTCACTATGTCTTCACCTGAAATGCCAAACCCTAGTTATTTTAGGTGATGCCTGGAGGGTTTTGGTTAAACTTTCCACAGCTAGCTAAGTAAAGTGTCTGAGCTCCACCTTTCCAATGAAATGACCAAGAGATTGAGATTTCATTTCATTCCACAGGTATGAGTGCGTCAGTAGGTTTGTGACTCTTCTTGAGCTTTTGGATGCTCCATAATTCTGATTTCTCACTTATTCTGGCTCTTGAATTCAAGAGCAGAGCTAGTAGCAGGTCCTAGCTCCAAGTCCCTCCTGAATACTTAAAATCACTGTTCACTGGAGCAAATAGTGGTGACACCTATCAGAGGGCACCGGATGCGTTTGCACTGTGAGTAAATACTTCATACAGTGCAGGCTGGTAATAAAACTGTTCTGTTTTGTTAAAGGATCTTGACACAAAGGGGGGAAATGCTGTGCAGTGCTTATTGCTGCATTAGAAGGCATTTGTTGTAATCATACACCCTATAATTATAAATCATCTGTCATAACTGTTTATTTATTCGCTAAATCTGTGGCTTCTTGGACATTAGTGGCTGACCATCTCTCACATCTACACACACACACACACACACACACACGCACACACACACACACACACACACACACACACACACACACACACACACACACACACACACACACACACACACACACATACACACACACACAGAGACAACCAGATGCAAACATAAAAAAATAACCACAGAGTGCCCCGCAGTGTTGCCAGTCACTCTC
>VUQK01000269.1:1601-14687 GCA_015106715.1 Bujurquina vittata | reverse complement strand
TACCATGTTTTAAACTAAATTAAAAATATCTAATATTATTCCCTAACAGGAATAAGATGTCAGCTGAACTTTGGCTTCATTATCAGCACTACCTAATGAAAAAAAAAAAAACAATCCACTTTCTGCACTCTTCAGACAGGAATAAAACATACTGTCTGATGTTTTCTCACACATGTGGTTGACCCCGCTGTTCACAGGATAAAATGAGACCCTGAAGGACAGGACCGGCTCAAGTCCAAGTTACAGAAATCGTCTTCCCACATCTGAGCCTTCTGCCAATGAATAAGGCTTTGTCTGCAGACGAATGAGATCCATATCTCCCATTTGGCATTACTCATGTCATCGCTAATCAGAAGCAGATGAGTAGACAAGCTGTGCTTTGCACTATGTGCGTGTGTGCATGCACGAATGTGTGGTTGACTGTGTAGAGCTTAAATGGATTTTATTGAGGAGGTTAAAAACATAGTTTATGGAGATATCTGAACACGCTGATGTAAACCACGTACTCTGGTCAGTGTCATGTTTTACGACCGCAGTCAGCAAATTATTCACACTGCGCGGCTTCTGCATGTCATCATTTCTATTCGGAATGACGCAGGCTAAAATTTAAATTCACGTTTTGAGAAATACAGACATACAGTTATTTTATTTAAGATAGTTACTGTGTGCTTGCATTAAGTGGCACACCAGCCCAATAACTGAGTAAATGACTGAATAACATGTAAGGAAGTGATAAAGACAGACGTTGGGAACCCAAGGCAGGTCACACCTGATGCACTTGCAAAGAAGTGATGGTTTCTGATCCCATCCAATGCAAATAGTCAGAACTAAACATCCACACTGAGAGCCAGGAAGAAAGATAACCATATGCCACCCAAAGGTCAAATAAGGAACAACCACAAAGCATTTTACCATGTGAAACTAATGGGAAAGGATTGAGAGCAAATGCTGCACACGAATGAGTTTTCAGTCTGCTGTATAAATAATTTAATAGCACAACTCTAACAAAGTTTACCCTTTGAATCATGTTATTTTTAGCACCTCCCAATATGTCAGTGATTTATTCTTTAAAAATGAAAACGCAAGACACGAGGAAGTAAAATGGGACAGTTGCAACAGTCACGGTTTCATGTTTCATCAAGTCCAATAATAACATAGGAAATGCAACAGATTAGACCCCAGAAAAGTGTTCATGGGAAAAGTCCAGCAAAATAAATTTATGAGAGGAATTCATTTATTAGGTCCAAAAGGGATATATTAACAACATTGGGAGAGGCTGCAAAACACACTGCCTCGAAAGCAACCTGTTGTTCAGTGTTCACGTTAAAAATGAGGCAAACACCCGACAGTGTACAGTGAACTGGTCA
The DNA here is from genome assembly GCA_015106715.1 of Bujurquina vittata. Lineage (NCBI taxonomy): Eukaryota > Metazoa > Chordata > Actinopteri > Cichliformes > Cichlidae > Bujurquina > Bujurquina vittata. Next base: position 13,320 of record VUQK01000269.1, on the reverse strand, counting down.
GAAGTCACCGTGTTGCCTGAAGGCAATTTGCTGAGCCGTCAGGTGACGTATATCATAAAGTGCGTTTCAGATTAAGTTCTGACACTAAGTATATGTGTTCTGTAGCGCGAGTGACAAAATGTTTTGAACACGTGGCCAACCTTGAGCGCCAAAGCTGAACGTAGATGGTTTCCGACCAGTGGAGCTTTTTAAAAGCAACTTTTTGATGTTTCTCGAACCATGCTGTTCCCAAACTTCTAATGGCCGCATTCATTCTGTACAAAGGATCTCTGTTCGCTCTGGCCTCTCTCAGTATCCCTTTGTGAACTAAGTCGGCAAGTCCTCCTGACTGGAATGCCTACTCTTGGAGGTAAAATGCACAAAGATATATGCACAAACACATATGCATACTTTCCCACATGTCAACCATCCACACCTAAACATAACTGAAAGTCAAAGACATGTAGCTGCAATTCACAAAAATGGAGATTACGTCTTATTCATTTGCAGGCCGTGGCTCCCGCTGCCATTCACAGCTCCTAATTTTCGGTGGTTATGTAAGTTGCGTGAACGCGAACTGAAGAACGCTGGGCTCAATAAAGAGATGGAGACAGAGAGAGCTTGAGAAGGAGGCGATATCTGAGAGAATGACAGTAGATACAGAAGTAGGGAGAGGAGGTGAAAAAAAAGAGTGAGGGCTTGGGAGCTTCAGACACCCTCTTCACCAGTAGAGACTGTATGAGGGGGATGAATGTAGTCCTTTGTACTGGGCAGACTGTGGGCTCCAATGTATGTGTGTGTGAAAAAGAAAGAGAGACCTAGGCGGCCCAAACTCAGGGCCTACAGATGTCTGGAGCTGCGCCGCTCACCCCCGGCCTCCACAGGCAGCAAGCAGCTGTTGTCAGAGAGAGACAGGCCGCCCCGGAGAGACTGGGAGGGGGCCAACGGGCAGAAAACAAGAAAGAGCCTCTTTCACTGCCTGGTATGTCCTTCTGGAACCCTACACAATGTATCCTTTGAGGACCCAGAAGAATAACATTTAGATTTAAAGTTTTCTCATCCTGGGAAGTTTGGGTCAGCTCGCGCAGTCCTCTCGCTCTGTAAGCTGTCGAAGCGTTGACGCTGACGTTAGGCTTGCTGCTGTCATTGCAGTCAATCCAGGAACTCAAGCAGATAAAGTTAGCCTGTCCTCGGGAACATTTCAAGCACCCCTGACTAATACGGTCAAGGAAATGTCGAATGTGTCCTGAAGAGTTACGGCTCTAAAGGAGCACCGCTCTACCTGTCATGGCAAACGCTCTTGAATTTAACTTCTTTGCCTCAAAGTGACCTCAGTGGCTCGCACACAGCACAGTCTGTCGCTAGTGCTCAACCAGTCAAACACATTCAAGGGCTGACCAGTCGCAGAGTTTCACACACCAACTCCCAGCAGGTGTTTATGAAATGTACTCAGAGCACCTGCAGAGCCGAGGGAACCGAGTGACTCTGTGTTTCCGAAACTTTAGCAAGCACAACAACTCCCTCACTGTAGTACAGGGCGTGCCTTCACAGTTCTGAAGGTTTGCACTAGAAATGCTTCATTAGAATAATTAAGAAAGTGATATCCCCAGAGTATCCGGTTCTGAACGATTACTCTGCGAACAGGTTTTGTGAAGAGTAAAAAGTCAGACGTGTAATTTTGATAAAACAGTTTGAAAGTTGACACGTTACACCAACGTGTACCTGGGAAAAGAAGTTTACTCCTGAGACAAAATAGCCCTCTATCAATAATACAACAGATATGGAACATCAACAGATATATATGTGATAAACCCAAGAGAAATGAAGAGGCCGCTAACATTGCTGTTAGCTTTACAGCTCGGTGAGATCATTTTGATTGTTTTTATGTCAATTACATCCTAATAAAACAAACTTTGGTTCTTCATCAAAAGCCAATAAGTCAACAATATCAGGTGCACGGAAGGTGCCTTCAGCCCCATTGACCTCAAGTCAAACAGTCACATGTTCTGCGGTAATGGAAGGACTTGCAAGCAGTCACTTTACTCTTAGAAAGGAATAATATTAAATAGGTGCTCGAAGCTTTCTTCACAGATTTTCATCCATACAGTAATTACGTGATAGTATCACACAGTTGATGCAGATGTCAGCTGCCCGCCCATGATGCAAATTTCCTATTCCACCACATCCCAAAGGCACTCTATTGGTTTGAGATTTGATGTCTGTGGAAGCCCTTTGAGTTCAGTAACATGTTTTATAAAAAAACAGTTTAAGATGATTTGTGCTTTGGGACATGGTGCATTGTCCTGCTGGAAGAAGCCATAAGTGGTCATAAAGGGATGGACATGGTCAGCCAAAATACTCAGACTGTGGTATTCAAATGGTGTTAAATTGCCACAAAGGGGTCCAAAGGGTGCCAATAAATATCCCCCAGACCATTACACCGTTTCCACCAGTCTGAACTGACTTGATGGATCCATACTTTCACATTGATTACGTCTAATCCTGACCCCATTATCCAAATGTCGCAGCAGAAATCATAACTCATCAGACCAGGCAATGTTTTTCCAATCTTCTGTTGTCCAATTTTGGTAAACCCATGCAAATCGTAGCCTTGTTTTCCATTTTTTAGCTGAAAGGAGTGGCACCTGATGTGGTCTTCTGCTGCTGTAGCTCATCTGCTTCAAAGTTCAACATGTTGTGCATTCAGAGATGCTCTTCTGCACACTTTGGTTGTAATGAATGGTTATTTGAGCTGCTGCTGTCTTCCCATCAGCTGGAAGAGGTCTGGCCATTCCCCTGTGAACTCTGGCGCTGACAACAGCTTGTTAGCTAGAGTATACCTGTGGTACACTATATTGCCAAACATATTTGCTCAGCTGCCTTCACACGCATGTGAATGTGAGTTGCATCCCATTCTTGATCTACAGGGTTTACCATCAGACCACCGTTTGCAGCTACAGCAGCTTCAACTCTTCTGGTGTGTTCATGGAAAAATTTTCCAGAATCACGTGTGTGAGGTCAGACACTGATGCTGGAAGAGAAAGCCTGGCTCACAGTCTCCGCTCTAGTTCATCCTAAAGGTGTTCTATCAGGTTGAGGTCAGGACTCTGTGTGCAGGCCAGTCAAGTTCTTCCACACCAAACTCGCTCATCCACGTCTATATGGTCATGGTCATGGAAAGGGTTCACGGAAAGCCACTGCATGAAGCTCTCCGTGAACCGTTCTTGAGCTCATCTGAGGGCCATATAAAGTTTGGAGGTCCGTAGCAATTGACTCTGCAGAGAGTTGGTGAGCTCTGTGCACTATGCACCTCAGCACCCGCTGACCCATTTTGCGTGGTCTACCACTTTTTGGCTGAGTTGCTGTCGTTCCCAATTGCCCCCCTTTGTTATAATACCACTAACAGCTGACTGTGGAATATTTAGAGGCGAGGTAATTTCACAACTGGAGTTGTTGCACAGGTGACATCCTATCATTACTGTACGGTTAGAATTCTGAGAGCGACTTATTTTTAACAAATGTTTGTAGAAGCAGTCTGTGTGCATAGGTGCTTGGTTTTCTACACCTGTGACCCTGGAAGAGATTGGAACACCTGAATTCAATGGTATGGATGAGTGAGTGAATACTTCTGGCAATGTAGTGTATATCTATGATTACGATTGGTCAAAGTGGGCAAGCTGTAATAAGAAAAGGCAGTTTGGTATAATACATCATACAAAGAGGAATACAGTGCCAAGACAAACGTGGGGGAGCGCCAAGAGTCAGAAAGCCTCTTGCCATATATGTCCAGGCCTGACCAAACGATTGGCATGCTGAGGCAGGATTTGGGCTCCATGGATTGAGTTAATCCCAATGACTAGATCTGGCTGTAAAGGAGATAAAATTAATAAAGACTATCAGACAGAAATTCAGAATGTGGGATATGAATCTTAGACTCAGGATTAACTGATCCAAATCTTTGGCCAAATCTGGCCATTATAAACATTGAATATTATGAGTATGAGCTGGGTGAAAAGACAACCGAAAAAAACAATGTTCCTATTGTCTGAGGTTGTTTAAGGTTGATGCTTTGAGAGCAAAATGTGTCCCTGCCACCATCCTACCTCGTCTGAGAGTAGAATGAGATCATCATCACTTCAGAGGGATTAAGTCCTTTCAAACGTGCGCTAAACCAGAGAGTAGTTCTTTTGTAATTTGTCCCGAGGTTATTCTGTATTCTAAAGTGCAGAATTTGTTGTGTTTGGAAATCGGGGATGCGATTTATTCAGTTTAAAATGTGCACTCATCTCATTAGTCCCTGCACACTGGATGCATTGGTTATATACACAGAAGTGAGTTAAGATAAAAACACACGGGTCACAAATGTGTAATAGTTGCCTTGTGGTGTGCTGCACTACTCATGTGATTACATGAAGATGTATGTCTCTAAGGTGTAAGCTTAAGAAAATGCAATTTCCAGGGTGTGTGTGTGTATACAAAGCAGTTTTATGACTCAGACTAGAACTGAGTCACTGTTTGGTCAAATTTCAGAAAACAGGGCAGGCTGAATAATACAGACCACAAATCAAATAATGCAATAATAAATATATGCATTATTTTTAATACAAAGTCAATTAGGACCCCCTTCAAGTTTAATTAGAAATAGTAATTAAAATAATACAATAAGATTAATTGCCGAGCTACTTTACATTCTTACTTTGCATTTGATCTCCAAAAATCTAGCATGCAATCATTTCACTTTCTATTTTGACAGTATTCGCCAAAGTAATACCCAATAATTATGCTATCAGATACAGTAAGTGTAGTAATGGAGTAATCAATGGATAAAATCATGTAAATATCATAATTAAGAGGTATATGGGTAAGTTCCACCTCTGCAGTGACCATCATTGTCATGATCAAATATCCCACACCCAACCCCCGTCGCTGTACACATATTACATGCTTCAATACACAAGAGTACAATTTTTTTTATAAAAACAATAACAAATAATTTCACTTTCATTCATTTTTTTTTAATTAATCCCAAATTTAAAGGCAAATAACATGTATGTTTAATCGAATTGAGCTTATTAAAATTAAAACAAGTCCAAAAACTGCAGACAGCAGTAATTAAAAGATAAATTAGGCTTTGACTAAAAAGAGAATAACACACATAAGACGGACATGATGCAAGGAAGAGAAGGACAAGGGTAGGAGCAAGAAACTCTGGAAAATGTTTGAAAGAGACAGCAGGAGACAGTGAAACATGGAATACTGGAATAACGCAACCACAAATGGGCTCACAAATAGAAGGAATGCATAAACATGCAGTCTAGTTTCTTGGGAAAGTCTGGCTGTCCCATGAATGGATTGTTTGTTTGTCTGCCATTAAAAACAATGTGGGGAGCAACACACAAATGTAATAATTAGAGCTTCCCATTAGCTTACGTTCTGATCACATCTGCACTGAATGAGTCGCTTGATGCGTCTCTTCTACTGACCTTAAAAGTGAAAGAGAGGCAGAGAAAGCAGCAAAGATTGATGGCCGATCTAATTTGAGAAAATGATCTTTGTCACCTTCTGCCTCCGAGGCTGGCGGCAGAGTCAGGACATCTGCTGAAAGCTGCTGGCCATCTACAACTGTGTGTTCCCTTCCAAAATTGGTTAGTTTAAGGATGAAGGCAAGTATGCGTGTTAAACTAATGTTCCCATTAGGACTCAAATAAAGATGGAGTGAAGAATGTAGACGAGAGGAGGTGCAGGGGGGGGGAGGTGGAGACAAGGGAAGGGGACCCCTATGGGCTTACCAAACAGCCCAGGAATGCAGTGGTAAAAAAATGAGTTGGGCTCTCTGGCACAAGATGGTCCGTGTGACTGGGTTTAGATGATGGCTGTGACAAAGACTCCTTTCTTACTGACTTTAATAAGTACAATGCACCGTGGAGCCACAAACAAGCAACCGCTTGTTGTAGAAATTATGGATACACCCCAACACGGCAATACACCCACGGACATACGTGCGAAACTTTAATAGAATTTATTCTATTCTATAAGGACAGCCGACACTGCCTTTACAATGGAAAGTGTTGGGTGTGCCTATGTGTCTGAGTCACTACCTCTTAAAAACCTCTTTGAGAAGTGGCTGAATAGGCCAATCATATTTTTAATTAAAGCAAACAGCCACATGAAAAAAAACAGCAACAGAAACCCATCAATAAAGCTCGCCACAATATCACAACAGACTCCATCTGGTTCACTCGACATGTGAGAGGGCAAATAAGCCAACAGGCCGTTTAAAATCTTTCCACCGCTCTCGGCAACTTCTTCATATCAATCATTTTAAAAGAGGAATATGTGCTTGCCCTGTCAGTGGATAGACATGCTGGCTGTAGAGGCTGACACAGCCAAGGAGATGCATGCTGTTCATTCGCGGTTATGAATGTTGTTCATGTTTATCAGCAAAATCGTCTGAGATCTGAGCAAAAACAAGCACGTAAACGAGTTCAGGGCACCAAAAGTGCCAGCAAAATAAAGCAAAAATAGAAGCAGAGCAGTGCTTCCTTATTCAACTACCCCATCTTTTTTATTTTTCTTTTTAAGCTTGCCCCGCGCTCGAGTGACATCACATGAGGATGCAGGACATTAGGCAGTAAAATCCCTTTCCTGAGCATGCACAATAACATTTTTTAACAGAACCGCCTCAGTTTTGTGCTCAACATTCATCACCGCTGCAGCAAATGCACGTGTGAATGTTTTTGCAGCCATATTTTTACGCACTTTGCGCTTTTCTGTTAGAAGTTTGGACCGTATGCACACACAAATGAATGCAACCATAAACTCTGTCCTCCTGCAGGCACCACCACTACATCGCCATCACCACACATAACCCCCTTCCCTGGCTTCTCTTCTCACATGTGGACAGCTGTTTTAGCCTCTCAGTTGTTCTATACACTTCCACTCACCACCCTGCATTACACACACCTTGCATATGTGTGAAAAAAAAATTCCCAGCCAACCAAATATTATTCCACATTGTTTTTAGAACGAAAGATTTGAAACCCAGCTGCTGGCCACCTAATGCATTTGGGAACAAACCTGCTATAGGGGAGGTTAAAGTCTTGTGTTTTTAACCAGGCCTACTCCCTAATGCATCCCATATGGACTGGGAATAAAATAATGCTATTCACTGCTTTTACAGTTCCCACCTGGATCCATTACAGCTGATTCTAGTGGGATATGGCTTTGAGAAGTTTTGAGGTTTCGTGTTTGAAAACTACGAGCGTGCTGTTATCTTTGCACCAGCGCTGGCGCTTTTGAACATGTTGAAACCTCGGCCGCCCCAATGAGATCTTTATTCTACTGACAGCAAGTGAAGGTTTACTCCCACACTGCTTCTAGAAGCGCTGCTCTGTGTGTCTTCATGACAAGGCCAGGACTGGTGTTTTTGAGTTTTGTATTACAAAAGCAAAAAATGCAATGAAAGCAAGCTGGAGGATGGACATAGAGAAACTGGTTTTATCATCAACATTATAAGTCATCCGACTCCTATCTTGATTCTTCTTGCTATGAACACTGCAAAGGGAAAAATAAAAGACTTTGCTACAGTGGAAAAATACCTTTGTAATACATTTTTTTTTTTTTTAGTGCTGACGCACTTGAGAAAAAACCTCTCATTTCATTTTTTTTACTTTCCACTCAATAAAGAAAGATCAAATGTTTGCTGGAGTTGTTCTTTGGCCAGAGATGAGCCATTTTCCATCTCCTCCTGATCAGTTTTCACTCCTCCTACCAGTTCAGGTGTTACTCTCAACAATAGTGATCTTGTCCAAGCTGTCACCCTTCACATTCCTAAACCCGTGTAATCCCAGCTCCACTACATCATAGTGTTACCACATGTGACAAATATCTCCAGCAGACACAGTGCACTCTTTGTTTCTCTGATGTTTAGATATTCTTCTTAAAAACACGGGGTAGCCAAGACTGGACACAGATGCTGGTGAACTACAGAGGCTGGGATTCATTAGGCATTTGAATCCAAGGCAGGTGTAAGGGCTTTGACACTGACACCCAACATCTGCTGGGCACAGCAGACTATAACTTCATCACGCTCAGTCAAAACATTTCAAGTCGATGAATGAATTCCAGTTTTTTTAATACTTTATCCGGTGACTGAATCGCCTATGGGGTGGGCTTTATCTGGAATCTGCCCACAGGGAAAGTGCTTAAAAATGACTCTGACAAAGAAAGGTGAAAATCACGTGGATAGGAGGCACCGCATTTTGATTAAATATGTACTCAAGTTACGTAGGAAGTTAGGTTAGGTGTATTCTCGGCTCAGAAAATAATGTGCATCCTCAGCTAATCCAGTAGGTGGCATTGCCACACAGCAGAGAAGGACTAACACTTGTCTGCACAAAAACACACACAGATTTTTCAAAAGAGTGCCTACACTGAAATGGTGAGCCTCACTGGTTTGCTTGAAGAAATGTGTACATGCGGAGAGGAACATTTCAGCTTCCGGAAAGACATACATATTATGAGCACATCAGTGTGGCTTTCACTTTCTCACCTTTAAATCTCGGAGCTGAGCTGACCTTTATCCACAATACAGTCGTCTCTCTTTGGAGTCTCCAGCTCTCTGGCAGACAGTGCTCCAATCATTTCTTCACATGTGTCATCAGAGACACCGTGTACTTGTACTGTGCTAAATTACTCCTGAATGTGTGATCTGTGGCTCCTCCTGTAAGCATCCTGGAATATCTTACAACACGGTACTCATTAATATTTATGTGTTTCTTATTAGGATACTACCTCTTGAGCTTTTCTTTACAAAGGTGGGGCAGAAACAGTCTTAAATTATGGATGCTAACCTCACACTCATTGTTAGTTATTAGTCCCATCTCTAACCTCATCATCTTCTGCAATAACACGCTCCACCTCTGCACCGGCTCCAAGGAGGCCTGGTAAAACAGCACCACCACCGCCAGAGGCCATCTGTGCCTTTTCGTAACATGCTCGCTTGCCAAGCATTAAATCACCAAATTGCGCTACAAGTTTGTCACTGAATATTTGTTCAGTTCCTCCTTAAATACAAAATGTAACCATTTTTTATTTTTTTTTAAATGTGGGAACAATGTCAGTGCATAAAAAGAAGTTTAGACAAAAATCCACAGCAGGCTAAGTTAGTGTGAGTGATCGTCTCACATTCAGAGGGTGTCACCAGATCAGAGGGAGAATACGGGCATGCAGCTAGCCCTGCAAAGACATCCTTCTCTTCTTTGATTTGATAGCAGACCTAAAAACACAGACAGGCTCCAATTTGCTTATAGTCTTCTAAATCTCTTTAGAATAGGCTGTGAGTTCTGCGCGAGCCCCCAGATGGAGAGATCTGTAGTGCTGTAAGAGCCGTCTGCCAGAAGGGAAAAAAAATAGCCCTGCAGAAATGGACTGAAAAGTGTTACTTGTAGATCTTTTACTCTTAGAACCAATACTACTATATATCTAGTTGTGTCTGGTGCTGATCGTGAGTTACTCCAGCTGAAAGTGGCAGTATTTAGGAGACACTTGTTCTGTCTGTCTCTCGCTGTAACTCTTTATTTGCTGGTTTATCAATAGCCCGAGTGCAGATAGCGTTGTTGGTGTGTCGTCCTCCTAATCACACAACCTCTGCACGTGCAGCACAAAACACACCGACGGCCCGTCATTTCTGTCATCGCCAAAGTGCACTCCGCAGCACAAGTGTGAAATGTCTGGAAGGCAAAACTGAAGAACACCTCTTAGATGTGGAGAAGTCTGCAGGGAGTTCTTGTGCTTTCACTTAGTCTGATTGCATAAGGTAATCTACGTGGAAAAAAAGCTGCGTGTACTAAGATTTTTCCAGCTCTTCAGTCGGTTCATCGAATCACACGATTGACACGTGTAATATTAAAGCAGGCGTATGCTGTGGGTATACCCAATCTCTAGCCTTCACAGTCTTGTGGAGGAAAAGCAGGCACGGAAATTCACTGGGTGAATTCTCAGATCCATTCATTTTCTTCTGCTTTTTTTTGGGGGGGGGGGGGCTGTAAATCTGGGTAGCTGTGCTGTTTAAAGATACAGAAGCAATGGCTGGGAAATCATGCAAAGATTTAAAACTGCAGAGACACATGGGCCATCCGCGGGAAAAAGATGGTGAGGAGAAAAGATTTCAGTAATCTTTTTTGCACAGACCTGAGGGGGACTTTAAAGTGTTTTGCACCATGAGCGACAGACATGAGTGATGCCGGGATATTGTGATTGGTATTTCATTTTTAATAACCTGCCTTTGTGCAGCCGCGGTGCTACCTGTCGTTTGAGTTCAAATGTAATTGCTAGGCTGTCATATACCAACAAACAGCATAGATTGTCATGGGCAGAGCTGGAAGTCATAGTCTTTCATTTTGTCTCCTATAATTGAATACTCTGAGTTCATTAAAACCCATCTGGATGAGCATAAATGTAAGTCCCGCTGGAATGTTCCTGAAGGAGATTCATTTGTTCTTATCAAGACTGGAAGACTTACAGCAAAACTAAATGTGACAAGGATGAGCCTGAGTTCATCCAATTTATACAGAATGTGTTACAAGCTGGGTGCGGAGAAAGTGTGAAAAAGTGCCCAAAGGTTTCACTAATGCAGCAATCCACAGTAAAAGAGTGTGGGTGGAGACCAAACAGAAACTTTAAAAAAGCAATGACTTCTCAGTGCACTTCAGACCTAGCAATGCCATCCCAAGGACAAAACTCCCCCAAACCAGCTAAACAACATACTGAATGCTGTGCAGTGCAGTGAGGAGCGCTCAGACCTCAACACTGGACAAACCAAACAACCACTACACAAACAGGTGCTGCAACAAAGCAGAGCCTCTTGACAGGTCGACTCAGCTGTACACCGGCATTTAAAAGACCAAAGGATACTTTTTTTTGAGGATGCCAATGTTCATATTTTGAATCCGGAAGACAGATGGTTTAAAAGAGGAGTTAAGGAGGCCATCTATGTCTGCCCACGGCGAACGACCATCATTGAACTGAGGTGGTGGCTTACAACACCAGTTATTAGTCACCTACAGTCTTGAGATCCTCTCCAAAATGCTTCCACCCCCACTCACACCTTGCCTCAGGTGGCCTCAATGGGTCGCATGATACGGTGGGATTGTCTCTGGTTTCCCCTTTAACCCCCAGTGATGGTAATGGCCCATGACGTTTTTCACACCTTGGGTCATGTGATGACCCTCATGGGTCGGTGACCCTCAGAACCATCTCCAAAGTGGGGATTCATTACCTGGGACTCTCCACCATTTTTTTTTTTGAACTGAGGAACTTTAAAAAGTCCTGATGCCTTCTTTTTTAAAGACTTATAATTTGGTGGATTACTTCTCCACAGGAAACATAATCTCTGCCACAAATTCCATCAACACACGCAAATCAAGCACAGAAAATAGACTGAGCTCCATTTCACATCTCCTGCCCACACGCTTCATCACCAAGTAATTATTAGTAAAAGGTGGCAAACAAACAGTATACCATGAGTAGGTGAGGATCACTGGCAGGATGCTCTGGGGAGCAATGGACCAGGTGACGATGGGATGAGGTTTCTTAAAGAAAAGCTTTCCATTTTTAAGGGTGATGTGGCACCTGTGGAGTGTATTTTCTGGTGTGTTCAAATGCCTGTCTGGTGTTCGTGAACTGGGTTTGAATCCATTTGGTGGTTTGGCCATCTGTGCCATGTTTGTGCTTGCCAGCG
>VUQK01000267.1:33321-43660 GCA_015106715.1 Bujurquina vittata | reverse complement strand
GCTGTGTCTCCCAGCACAGTCTCAAGAGCATGAAGGAGATTCCAGGAGACAGCAGTTACTCTGGGAGAGCTGGACGGGGCTGTAGAAGGTTCTTAACCCAGAAGCAGGACCAGTATCTGCTCCTTTGTGCAAGGAGGACCAGGATGAGCACTGTCAAAGCTACAAAACAACCTCCAGCAGCAGCTGGTGTTAATGTCTCTGATCAAGCAATCAGAAAGAGACTTCATGAGGGTGGCCTGAGGGCCCAACTGTGGAGCCCAACTGGTATTTGCCGTAGAATATCAGAATTGACAGCTCTACCACTGGTGTTATGTGCTTCTCAAAGATGAGAGCAGGTTCACCCTGAGCACATGTGACAGACGTGAAAGGGTCTGGAGATGCTGAGAAAAAGTTATGTTGCCTGTAACATTGTTAAGAATGAACAGTTTGGTAGTGGGTCAGTGATTATCTGGGGAGGCATATCAATTGAGGGATGCACAGACTTCTACAGGCTAGGCAACAACACCCTGATTGCCATTAGGTATCAGGATGAAATCCTTGGACCCATTGTCAGATCCTACACTGGTGCAGTGGGTCTCCAGGCTCACCTGACCTAAATTCAGCAGAACATCTCTGGGACATCATGTTTCAGTCCATCTGATGCCACCAGGTTGCACCTCAGACTATCCCAAAGCTTAGTTCTGGGAGGAGATCCCCCAGGACCCCATCCGTCATCTCATTAGGAGACCCAACATTGTCAAACATGCATACAACTATTTGGGGTCACACAAACTACTGAGGACCATTTTGAGTTGCTGTAATGGAATCTTATCAAAGTGTTCTAGCCTGCTGCATCATTTTTTCACTTTGATTTTCGGGGTGTTTGAATTCAGGCTGTAGGTTGATAATTTTCATTTCCGTCAAACCATGTGGCATCCTTTCATTCCTAACACATTACCCAGTCCATATCAGTGTAGGTATCCAGCATGGTTTTTCACATCAAATGTTTAAACTGAGTCATTTTATTAGTTCATAAAAAATATGGCTCGTTGAATTTATTGGCAACTGGTCTGTATAGGATGTGCAGTAAAGTTGTAAATCCACTTAAGGAGGAATTTTCTTGTGCAGTAAAAGATGAAGTCTAGTTTCGTACTTGTAGAGTGTAATGCAGTTAGTGGGGTTCGGTTAATTGGTGATTCTAAATTGCCCGTAGGTGTGAATGTGAGTGTGAATGGTTGTCTGTCTCTGTGTTGGCGCTGTGACAGCTGTACCAGGGTGTACTCACCCTGTGGAAGCTGGGATAAGCTCCAGCTCCCTCTCAACCCTGAATTGGATAAGCAGAAGAGAATGGATGGATAGACGGATGGAAGTGTAATGCAATGATCGATTCTGTTTCATTTATCTTTTGTAACTGACAAAGATATGCCACCTCAGCAGACGTAAATAAATCCTTTTTCTAAATCTCACTCTCTCTGTCTTCCTCTCAGGGTGGCTCCATGAGCTGGCCAAACGTCTGGGTACCCCGTATTTCCTCGCTCCCCTGACAACGCCGTTCCCCACCACGGTCAGCAGCATTCCAGCCAACAGCAGTCAGTGGAAGGTGTCTGGGTCAGAGGTCGCAGGACAGGGCACCTGGAATTCTAGCCAGTATTATGGGAATGTGTCAGGGGGTGAGGCTGCATCCGGGACAGCTAGTGGAGGTGGGAGTTTCGGGGTGCTGGACGGCGGCCCATCAATGCGTAGCAGCTATGTGACTTCCCTCTACTTTGCGCTGAGCAGTCTGACCAGTGTGGGCTTTGGAAATGTATCAGCCAACACAGACTCAGAGAAGATCTTCTCCATCTGCACCATGCTCATAGGAGGTACGAAATGTGTGATCTGCTTTTGGTTTTCATCTGGTGCAATAGTATTCTACTCGTTTGCAGGTGTGTTAGTCTTTCCTCTCAGAGTGTGAAGCTCTTATTCCCCTCTCAGTTTTAAGTACTCACTCAGTTGTTTATCAGGTGTGGGTGAGACATAAACAAACAGCTGCAGGCATTTTGTTCCATCCCTGGTTTTCAAAAGTATTTCCTTTTGTTTAGTAAGATACAATAGATGCACAAACTGGTATGTAAAGCCTCTCACTCACTGTCTCGTTACACTAATTTTCTTGATTGAAAGTTTTAATTACTTGTTTGGCCGTGCAAATTGTTTAGTTGTTCTCAGGATCCATTACAAATACTGAACAGATTTAAATGAAAGTTTGTTAAATAAATTAATGTAGGTGCATGAATAGAATTTAAAAATATATTTCGTAACCTTGCAAAATGAGGTATTTTTGATGATTTTGTTTATCTTTTCATCATGAACTATTGCAATGACTGTATCTTAGTTTTCGGCTGTCAGTGTGAATGCAGTTGCTGATTCTCAATGAACAATCGTGCAACCTTGATTTCCGGTTGCTTTAACTGTGTATTGCTCAAGCTTTAACAAACCACTGATTTGACCTCATGTTGGCAAAGATGCAGACTGTAGCTTAATAGGCTTTTATTAAAACCAAAGACTTTAAATGTAAACTGTAAGTATAAAGGTGAATATAACTGTTTTGAAATCATACTATAAGTTGGGCTTCTTCACCAGCTTTTTTCATTTCTTGTCTAGATGACAACCCAGCAGTTGTCATCGAGGTAGCTTTGTTAGTGAGCTGTATTCATAATTCTGTGTTTTAAAACTACATAAAGTCAGCTAACAAAAAGCATGCTCCAAAAATGTACTTACTGGATATACTGAACAGCCCACTCCTGTTGAGAGTATCATTTAATGTTATCTATTTGCTGTACCTCTCAAACTTTCTCTGGCGTGCCCCACTCCATAAGCTAAACAACAGGTTGTGCAACACAAAATTTCTATTACTCATGGAACAAAAAAAATAAAACATCCAAATTGAAAATTAGTTTAAAATCACTGGCATAGCATAATAAAATTCACCCACCTGAGACCAAAAACATTTTTGTACCACTGTGTAAACATGCACACAATTGTGTGTCCAAACTTTTGGCTGGTACTATATTTGAATTAAAATTTTATCAGGATTGAGTCGCTTGTGGTTCCAGCCTCAAGTGGCCATTAGAGGAACTCCAGTGTTTGACACTTCTTTTGCTGCTTGAATGTAATGCATTGATTTATTACTTTTAGATACATAACCTGTAAGATACATAATGAAGAGCCAAATGATCTGGTTGATGTAACTCCAACTACAAGTATGGGAATACACCGCAGTGTGACAAGCTTCTTCTAAGGTCTTTCCAAATTAAAGGAACACCTTTAAATCAGAGTTTACATCAAGTCAATAGAATCTTGGTTTGGTTTGTTAAGTAGCATGTTTGTTAATCAGCTTCAGCTGCTTTGGTCTTAATGATTGGTACTGTAAATGGACTGGTTCTTATAAAGCACTTTATACAACATGCCTCATTCACCCATTCACACAAGCACTTTTGGTCTAGGCCTAAGTCGTTTTGTGTCTAACATTCACACTCCAATGAATGCATCATAGAGCAACTCAGATTTCAGTATCTTGCCCAAGGCTTCTTTGGCATGCAGACTGGAGTAGCCAGGGATCAAACCACCAACCTTTTGATTAGTGGATATGCTACGTCCTGAACTACAGCGTACTGAAATTATCAAAGCGTGCACTAGAGGGGCAACAAGGAGACAACCTCCTAGCCACAAACAGTTTGTCCTCATCATCTTTTCTGTCTGTTTTTCACTACTTTTCCACAGGTAGTCCAACTCCTCCAGGATGGCACATCAATACGTGCCATTGCCAGAATGTTTGCTGTGTCTCCCGGCACAGTCTCAAGAGCATGGAGGAGATTGCAGGAGACAGGCAGTTACTCTAGGAGAGCTGGACAGGGCTGTAGAAGGTCCTTAACCCAGAAGCAGGACCAATGTCCTCTAGTGGGCCCTGTGCTCACCGCTCAGTACTGTGGAGCCCGACTGGCATTTGCCATAGAGTACTAGAATTGACAGGTCCATCACTAGTGTCCTGTGTGTTTCACAGATGAGAGCAGGCTCCCCCTGATAACAGATAACAGATGCTAAAGGGTCTGGAGAGGCTGTGGAGAACGTTATGCTGCCTGTAACATTGGTCAGCATTACCAGTTTAGTGGTGGGTCAGTGATGGTCTGGGAGGCAAATCCACAGACCATCTACGGGCTAGGCAACGGCACCCTGACTGCCATCAGGTATCGGGATGAAATCCTTGGACCCATTGTCAGACCCTATGCTGGTGCAGTGGGTCCTGGTTCCTCCTGGTGCACTACAATGCCCGGTCTCATGGGGTCAGAGTATGGCAGTTCCTGGAGGATGAAGGTATTGATACCATTGACTAACCCCCACACTCACCTGACCTAAATTCAACAGCTCTGGGACATTATGTTTTGGTTTATCTGACACTACCAGATTGCACCTCAGACTGTCCAGGAGCTCAGTGATGCTCTGGTCCAGATCTGGGAGGAGATCCCCCAGGACACCATCCATCATCTCATTAAAAGCCCTGACATTGTCAAGCATGTATACAAGCATGTGTGGGCCAAATAAACTACTGAGTACCATTTTGAGTTCCTGCAATGCAATTTTGTCAGAATGGACTTTCCTGCGGCGCCATTTTTTCACTTTGATTTTTGGGGTATCTTTGAATTCAGCCTCTGTAGGTTGATAATTTTCAATTCCATCAAATCTTTTCATTCCTAACACATTACTCAGTCCATATCAGTGTAGATATCCAGCATGATTTTTTCCCATTGCGATATAATGCGTTTTCAAAGTATTCCTTTAATTTTATTTATTTATTTATTTTTTGAGCAGGGTATAAAGCACAAGCTGCAGATTGCATAAACTATCTTTCCAATGTAATGTGAAATTTACTCTATGGTGTCATTATGTTATTATATTTCTTCACTGCAGTTACTATTTTTACAATTATCCATGCCCTTTTTGTGCATTTCTTGTTCTCAGTTCTGCTTTTTTGTGAGCTTGTTGAACAGTTACACATGAGTTCAATATCGTATCTATTCTAGTTTAATCACGTATGAAAGATGTGTTGGACTCACATTGTGCTATTCATTTGAACTCTCTGTTCTTATGCTTGTGCTCTTGGGTCACAATGAAGAGAACTGAATGTTCACAGGGAGAGCAATAAATGAAGAAACAAGAAAGAAATGGAGTCAGTGGAAAGGTTATCATGAGAGAAATGCAGCAATTTATGGACAGAGGACACAATAATGGGTGGAGATGTCTCACGCTTCAGTGAACAATAAGTGGACTGCAAAGGCACACGTGCACGTGCGCGCGCTCACACACACACACAGAGTTACTAATATACTGTATTCACTTACATTCATTTTCTGCTGGCTAAAACCTTGACTTTAACCATAAATATTGTCATGCAGTTGTGCAAGCGCAGGCTGAATGACACATACAGACACACACACACACACACTCAGCTAATAGATAGGAAAACACATTCTGCAAATAGGTAGAATAGATAGAGAGAATCTGTGTTCGGCAAATCTCCTGGGAGAAAGAAAAATGAAATCTATATTTCCCAGTCAAGGGAAAGCAACACTGTAACATTTATAAAGGCTGATTTAGTAAATGTGAAAAAGGATATCTCTCTGAACATGTCTGAGTGTATCTCTTAAATGGCCTGTGTCACGGCTCAGCTGCGTGGTAGGCAAAGTAGGGCCCAAATGCAGGACTCAGAAGACAAGGAACTAACTTTAAACTCAACTTTTATTGCTGGCAACTCATAGATAAGGCAAAACGTCCACGGTGCGGCGCAGGAGCAAAACAAACAGAAAACTGAGACTCTGGGGATACCACAGAATGAGGGAGCACACGGCGTGAAAGCGGACATAAAGAGCTGGGGAAAACAGAGGACTTAAATACATACAGAGTACTAGGTGTGAATGAACAGTGCTGTATAAAACTAAGGTATCATTATGTTGGTGCTCCCAATGCTCAGTAACAAATACACTTTTTTCACTGTAGCTACTGTTTTAAGAACCTGAACCATTTTAAAAATGAGGCGTTTTGATGATTTACATCTTCATCATCAGGAGTGAGTGAGTTTGGGGCAGTGCACTTGGGGCAGCAAGAATAGACTTTGGGAGGGGGCATGTTTTATGTGTGTATTGCACTGATTTTTAATAACACTGCACCCACGGTGATATGTATATATTTCTTTACTAAAGGAGATCGCTAAAGGGAAAAAAAAGCAATAACATGTAAAAGTAATAAGAGGAGACCGCAGAGTCATTAATCTCTATGAATGTTTTTCCCTAAACATGGTTTAATGTTCTGTAGTAATACTATGTGCTGTAACTTAGAGATAATTTAACATTTTAAAACCACAGTTCTGTAAAAGATGAAGTCATTAGTCTGGGTGTCAGTGGACCGTGTAAGTGTCCTGCGGTCTGACCGCTGTTTCAGCAGCTTTTAGGGAGAGAAAGTGCTGTGCAGCACCCTCAGGAAAAGTACATCATAAAATGATTCCAGTCCTCAGGGGTGGCTTCTGCTGAGCTTCACATCAAGACCAAACCTGCGTGTGTGGCACTGTTGAGCACGTATGGGGTCAAAGCTGTTTGGGGGTTTGTTTTGAATAACAATTTAGTTGTTCTTATCAGGGTTGTGTTCATTAGAAATAAAAGGTTTGCTGAACAGTGGGATTATTTTTCAGCAGTGTGTTACTGCCATTCTGTGAACGCCGTAATCTACTTGAGGCAGCGCTTCACAGTGGTTTTAGAGCGGCTAAGTCGTTTTAAGCCCTGTGCTTTTTAACTTCTCGGGGCTTATAAAGACGTCCCATAAAGCTTCCTGCTGTGCAGAAGCATTTTGGGATTTTCCCAAGGTCCCTTCTAGATAGAACCCAATCAAGCAGCAGTAATTAGTTCTGTATCAAACTAGAACCGCACAGAGAACAGTAAAGAAACCTTTCCTCTGTGTCCAGCACTGATGCATGCAGTGGTCTTTGGCAACGTGACCGCCATCATCCAGAGGATGTACTCACGCCGCTCACTTTACCACACACGCACCAAGGACCTGAAGGACTTCATCAGGGTCCACCGGCTACCCAAGGCTTTGGAGCAGCGCATGCTGGAGTGTTTCCAGACTATGTGGTCGGTCAACAACGGGATCGATGTTAGTGAGGTGAGAAGAGAGCGTACATGCGTAGTTTAAAACTGCTGTTTATGTTTCACAGAATTCATACACCCACTCTCCGAATCGAAGCCTCAAAGATCCGCTACGCTCAGTAGCTTCACTGTACAGAATTAACCGGGTGCAGAGTTCAGCATCAGAAGTCTCAGACTGATCTGCTGAAAGCTTTACCTGCAGTCTGAGCTGAGAACAAACACCCTAATCAGGATTTTATGACATCATAGTTAGTCCGAAAGCCAATCCTGGTTCAACTTAAAATTTACAGCAGTGGGAGATGAAAACCTGACACCTGCTCATACAATTAGGTGCATAATTAGTTAAACAAATACATTTTTTTGTAGTTTTGCCCCATTTTCAGACTCAAAAGTTGAAAAATTGGACAACTGACTCACAAGCAGTTTGCATGGCCAGGTGAGGCCCGTTCCTTTCTTATTTCATGACAAATGAAGCAGCCATAATATTTGATTCAGTGTTGAATTAGCATTTTTATAGCTTTTCACTGCAAATATGAGGCCCAAAGAAATGTGAAAAGTGATGAAGGCCATCATTAGGCTGGAAAAACAAAACAAACCGATCAGAGCGAATCAACAATCCATGAACCTGCCAGCTTAACAGCACCAAAAGGCCTGGAAGAGCACAGAAGACAACATGTACTGTGTGCCTGCCAGTGGAAGTGGGTCACTAGTGTTTATTGATGATGTGACTGCGGATAGAAACGGCAGCAATGATTATGAAGTGTGCAGCGCTGCCCTCTCTGCTCAGATTCAGCCAGACGCTGCTAAATTGATCAGACCGCGCCTCACAATGCAAATTGATAAAAACCCAAAGCAAACTGCAAAAGCCTCCCCAGAGTTTCTCAAGGTGAAGAAATGGGATGTTCTTCAATGGCCAAGTTAGTCGTCTGATCTCAGCCCAACACAGCATGCTTTTCAGTTACTGAAGATAAAACTGAATGCAGAGCATCTCAAGGGAGGAAACATAGCATTTGCTGATGTCCATGAGATCATACTTCAGGGTTTTAATCAAAATATTTTAGAAATCCTTATATTTTAAAATCATCTTTAAAATTAAAGTTTGTTTATCCAATTATTTTCGAGCTTCTGAAAGCGAGGGACTATAAATTCCTGTAAATTGTAAAGTGAATGGCTGTCTTTGTCCAGCAAATTATGGACCTAACTGTATACTGAGAAGTGTGTCAGACATTTTACATCATTATGTAAACTTTGAAATAGGAAGTATTTGTCAAGTGCACATTTTTAACAATTTGACAGTGTATAAAAAGTGGAACTTTTGTCAGTAAGAAGCATTTAATTTTTTTTATTTTCTCGAAATGTTATTGATTCATGTTAATGACACTGAGAATTTTAATCTCTGACAGTTTTAAGAGCCTAAGAAGCTTCGGCGGTTCACCTCCTCGTTCCTACACCGAGGGGAGACTTCAACATGCAAACGCAAATCAGGGTTGTTTGGAGATCACCACTGATTTGGGAAAAAGCTGTAAAATCTGGAGCATCTGGAACATTTTTTTCTGACTCTAATTTTAAGACTTTAGACTCAAGTATAAATAGGCTTATTGCAATTATATATTTATAACATTGCAGCTTCAGAAGATTTGCTTAAGGCAAGTAAATATGTTAAAATGAAAGACCTAATATAGCACTAGCAGCCCAGTGATGTTTAAAAAAAAAAGGTGTGCCTTCAGTGTTTCAACAAGCACCCAAATGTCTTACAAGATTCTCTGATCTCCATGTGATTGGATAGCACCAATAAGTCCATCACAGCCTTCAATTTGAAGAGGCACTTTAAGCCTGCGTTAAAGGTTCATTTCGCTCAAAACAAATAATTTTGACGTGGCTGTTTTTTGTTTGGTTGTTGAAATAACTTGGACTCCTGACTTTTGGATGAACTAACCCTTTAAAGCAGCCATTACTAAATATTTTGTTGCTTTGGTTCCCTTTGTTGATGTTTTATTGAAATAACATCTATTGTAAATGTATATGTGTGTTCTGATCTTCAGAATCACAGACCTTTATGAAAGTGTTTTGAAAGACAAGCACTTCTGCTTTCATATTAAAAGGGTTTTTTTTTTGGAAAACTAAATGGATGCCTGTTTTATATGAAGCCGTCGCTACAAATCTTAGCAAAGAGCAGCTGTTCAGCATGAACTCTCGCTTCACAGCTACTGAAGGACTTCCCAGATGAGCTGAGGGCGGATATTGCCATGCACCTCAACAAGGAGCTGCTCCAGCTGTCTCTGTTTGAGTCGGCCAGCAGGGGCTGCCTGCGCTCCCTCTCTCTCATCATCAAGACCTCCTTCTGTGCTCCAGGGGAGTTTCTCATCCGGCAGGGAGACGCTCTGCAGGCCATCTATTTCGTGTGTTCAGGGTCCATGGAGGTCCTGAAAGACAACACTGTGCTGGCAATACTGGGTAAGTCAGAGAAAAAGTTCTCTTGAGCCTAAAAGCTAAAATCTTACGTAGCATACTTCTTTTGCTATTTATTTTCAAAAATCTGTTTTCCTTAAGTATCAGAAAGGAATGTTTGAGTCTTTGATTTGGTGGCTGTCAAACTGAAAAATCACACGGTTACTTATTAAGCTAAAATGGAATTAGGATGCTCGATTATTTGAAGGAAATTACACATGAATTTGTGACTGAGAATTAAAACTGCACGGGACACCCTCAACTCTAACAGACAGTTACCTCTGAAACTGAGATTTGGAGAATGTGAGAGGATCTGCGGGACACCATACTGATGAAGGGAGAGGATGGTTCATTTGAGAATGCGCTCATAAAAGCCGGCTGAATGTGTGCCTGTTCTGATATTAAATGCTGCTAACAAAGTATGGACTTCAGAGAGGAAAAAAGAGAGATCATCTCTCAGTTCAGTGATTACAGTTAAAATAATTTCATAGTGCTGGCTTTGGTTTCATCCAGTCAGACCTGCAGAGCATCCTGATCTGGGTTTTTATGGAAATTAGGGTTGATGATGGAGAAGAAGGAAAGGGCATAAAGAAAGGTATGTGTGTATGTGTGCGTTCATGCGTGTGTGTGTGTGTGTGTGTGTGTGTGTGTGTGTGTGTGTGCAAGCACTATTCAAACAAAAGGGGAAGGCAGGGCTGAAGATGAGCTGATGAAGAGCAGCTGTTTATGCTCTGCTGCTT
>VUQK01000267.1:1483-12063 GCA_015106715.1 Bujurquina vittata | reverse complement strand
GGGTGGGTGGGGTGTTGTTGTGGGTGTTGTGGGGGGGGCTGTTTGCTTCCTTTCTTTGTGTTCATATGTTTGTCTGCTTCTGTGCCTTGTTCTGCAGTGAGTCCTCTGTGTATACAATGTCTTCTTGTCCTTGTTAGATTGCCCCTACCCTGTTGTCCCCTTTTCCTGACTTCTTGGTTTGTTTTTGTATTTTTTCTTTCTTACTTTGGTCAAACTTGCAAATCAGTTTTAATAAAACTCACCTGTTAATTTTTGCATTTTTGCATTTCTGTGTCCTTTACAGCAATCCTGACAGCTTGGTCTCCCATACGAATGCTCATTACGCTTTTTGTATCTGTGGTGAATGTTAAATAGTATCTGTATCTGATTATGTTTTATGCAAATAAGGATTAAAGTTGTTTCTGATATTATCTCAATAAGAAATGTCATACAGGATTTGCACATTTGGACTATCCTCGTTCTGGTTTTCAAAAGTTGACCCTGTCCCTCTTCTCCCCACAGATGAACGGTCTCTCTAAGCAAGTTTCCAAACTCAGTCAGGAGCTGCAGGAAATGACACGCCTGCTCAAGCCTCTCCTCCAAATGGCACCACAGCCAGTCCTGATGACTATGATGCCAAATTTAACAACACCACCCGGTAGTGCCACCCAGCTGTCATCAAGCACCTGCTTCGGTGTGCCTCCTTCCACACCTTGCTCCCTCCAGAGACCAAACAATCATTCCCTGTTGGACAGCAGAGACACAGAGAGTGCAGATTTGCCAGGATGCCTTCTCCCAACTCCTCACTCACCAAAAAGGCCTAATTCAACTCCTTCAGCATCAGCACAGACCCCGCCCAATGCCCAAGGGGCCAACATCCCAGTGTCTGCTGACTCCAACCATCATTCACCAGAGGAAGGACTTCCAGAGGGGTGTGCAGACTCCCGAAGCCTCCGTGGTTCCTCCAGTAACGGGATATTTTTCGCCTCGGTGCAGGACCAACCTCCTCTGGCCTCCCATACCCCGTCACCTTCTCTCTCCTTCTCCATGTCTCTCTCTTCCTCATCATCCCTTTCCCCTTGCCAAGGGCCTCACCTCTCCCGGCCTGGCAGCTGTGCCAGCAGAGGCCTGCTCATCCCACCTCCCTCTCAGGACACCCAGCCTCCCCCTTCTTCTTACTTTTCAGCTCCTCCATCACTCACATCCTCACCTGGAAATCATCAGCTGAGGCCTTCCCCTTCTGTGCCAGTTGTATCCCCTAACACTTCCAACCATCCCTCAACTGTTTCTCTGCCATTGTCTTTGGACACTGCAAATGCAAAGAAAAGAGATACCCAGACGCCACCTTGGTGTAACTCACAGCGACACTACCGGGCTGCAAGTCCAATTTCTCACCCCCAGGAGCTGGAGATGCAGGAGCGGGGACGGCACGTGGAAGAGGGGAAGTCCTCCACAGAGCACATCAGTTTCATTGATGAGGAGGAGCCAGCATTATGAACAGGCTGAGCAAAAGGAAGAGATGATATTCAAGTAGCAGACATGTGAAAGACATAGGAAGAGGTATAAGAGAAATCAGAGCAAGAAAGTGATGGCAAAATAGTGATTAAAGAAAACAAAAGCAGGAAACAGAAAGCTGGTCCATTTCACACAGAAAGCCGTTTGTGAGGCAGGAGATGCTAGAAGGACCGACAGGTAAACACAAACACGCGTAGGAGGCTGAGACACAGTGCCAGCTGTCCACAAAGCAGTGAGAAGGAGTACTTTTCTCTGCAGATCAGCCACAGATTTACAATAGCACAAACTCTCTTATAGTATCAGTGATCCAGTAGCACGAGTCAATCCCTGCAGCTACTGCAACACACAGGACCAGAGCACATCTTTTTATCCTGTTCCACTGATCTCAAGAGCCTAATGAAGCTCTATTGCTTTTTAATCCTGGTATGTCATCTCTTGAAAGGGCAGGTACAAACACATGCGTCTCAGCTGGAAACATGTCTTTACCCAAACTAGATAATCCAAGCCACCGCACTGGGATTAGGAATGTAAGCCCTTCAATGGTCTCAGTCACGTCACCTGGAAGGCCACTTTGCTTCATCAGTGGGATTATTTTTTAACAGGAATGCAGTTATCTGGCCCAGGACTGGTAAAACAGACAGCTTTTTATGAAATAACCTCAGACTAAATGGTTCTACAAAGTGTTTTTATAATGTTTCTTATTCCCCTCCTTCACTCACACACACACACACACACACACCGCGCGCACACACACACACACAGCATTTGGGAACAACTTGGGGATTCAGTGTCATCCCCAAGGTCACCTGGGCATGTGATGGAACTGCTGATTGGTTGACAGCCTGCTCTACCACCTAAGGCACAGGTGACCCAAGTTTCATGCACATGTCACATTCATGAGAAAGATGTTGAGGTTGGTTTTAACTCAGGGATGCAAACTTGTCATATTCTGGCAAAAACCGCCATTCTGAATGCACAGACAGTGTAAAAGATGGGTGCAATTACCATGACACCACCTACTGGTTTGTAAAGTCCTATTCTGAAGCCTTCAGATCTGTTTCCATCATCCATCTGACTGTGAAACTGCATGCTCATTGGCTAATGACTTGTCAATCATCTCAGGCAATCCTACTGACTCTTAGAATGACCAGAACTTACAAAATGGACTTACTGTTTATTCACCAAGACTTGAAATGAGTGACTGAGACGATAAATTCATTAGGAAAGTGTTTACAGAAGTCAAGCATCAGGGCTTTATTCCAATACACTGCTCTAGCAACAAAAGTGTTTGCAACCACAGCTGTCACCCCCTGGTGGCCATTAAAAAGAATGCAGGTTATGGGTAATTGCACGGTTGCTTCACTTTTTAGGAAGCTACGTCTCTTTTATACTACATCTAAATTCAAAATAGGAATAGATAGGATAGACTCAAAGAAGGATTCAGCAAATGCTTTGTGGCTGTTGGGTTCTCTCTGTAATTATTCTAGGCTCTTTACCTTACAATAAAAAGCGCCGAAAACAATGTTGTTTTCATCCTGGTCGTGGAACACTGGACCAGCTCTTTGTCCTCTCGAGAATATTCAAGCATGGCTGGCCTCTCCCTTAGAGACAGGGTGAGGAGTGCAGCCATTTGGGATGGATGGATGGATGGAACCATCTCTAGGGTTAACAGATAATGGAGTGAGAGAGTAGCGGCTCTCTCTATGCCAGAGGTCAGACAAGAATGGCCACTGCTTCGGTCTGACAGGGAGGCAAACAAGGTGTGCAGAAGAGCATCTCTCAAGACACAACAAATCACAACTTGAAGCAGATGCAGAACACCACTGGTGTCAGCTAAGAACAGGAAACTGAGGCTCCATTCCCAAGGACTCACCAAATTTGGAAAGTCGAATGGAATTGCTGAATTCAGCAAATGCTGAAGGAAACAGTGAACATGTTAATCTTGAGGCTTCAAAATGGAACATCAGAAATCATTGGATGACATCACAATCATTATGTCCACACTATCTATGTATAAACATTTAGCTCAAATGGATCTATGTTACTGATGTAGCTAAATAGAACATACAGCATGGACAAAATGAAAAACAGAAGTTGCATTACCCACAACATGAGGAACGCATGTACCCCAAGAACAGAAAGCCAGTTTGATATAATGTGGTTTAAGAGGGGTAGCCAATTGGAAGACAGCTGGCTGAAAGGGATCTAAAGCAGTTTGTTTCAGACACCACCAAGGCCCAGCATAAGATAAATTACACTTATTTTAGCAATTAAATCATGCAGATACCCTAATGGAGTCCAAGAACTCAAATGGTGACCACTAACTTTGTCTGCGGATATTACCCAGTATCTGGAGCTCCAGAGTGCGAGTAAAGCTGCTTGAGACAGGTGTTGGAGCTTTGTAGCAGTAAGACTCCATTCTAGGGCCTGGTCCTGATCAATATGCTTACATCAGCTGTAAAGTTAAAACAATTCCTTCTGGGCAAGATGTCTTCCTGGGAAATTCTTGTCACCTTCTTTCACTCTCGATGAGTTTGCATCCCTGTAACCTGCATCAGAAATGCACACATTTTCTTTCCCCGCAAGATGAATATGAGCACAGTTAACTTATGTGGAGGAGCAGTGATGTGTCAGATTGGATGTAAAGGTTTAGGTGAGTGGTTGGGTTGTATGCCAAAGAGAAACGACAGATTTATGGAGAAAGGTGTAGGGAAAAGCTAATATCAAACACTACCCTGTATCACTGTTCATCATCACGATGACTGTTGACAACCAGCCTATCAGATTGTATATCACACTCCCACATCACCCCTGAGCTTTAGCCATTCAGCCATTCGTGCCTTTTCCATACAGATTTCCCAAAAGTTCTTCACCTGTTGATTACAGGCAAACATTTGGATCAAAATTTACATAGAAAGCCATCACTGTCGCCTATGGGGAACACTTGCACCTTTATCTAAAATGTATTTATTTATTTAATATGGCTGTGTGGGTACTTATTTTTGTTGAAGGAAAGCAGCAAGGAATTATACTGCATGCCTGGAAGCTGTAATAAAAACAGACGGGAGAGGAAGGTTTACTTTACAACCATCTAACAGGATGCATTCCAGAGTGAAACCTTCCCCCAATTCATATGTAGCACACACATTCTTCATTTCTTAACCCTCCAGTGACTCTATGCTGGTATGTGACAGCAGCCAAACCCTAAAACTACAACATCCAGGCTGCATCAATCTGGAGGTCTCAGGACTTTTTTTCCTTTGGCTTTGTGAGGTGCTTTAGTACCATGTGACTTGTATATATATGAACACTCAGATTTCTGGCTTCTATTTTCTGTAATGGGAGCAAGGGAGGTGGTGACTACCTGGACTCCTTACACTTACGCAAAGAATTACTGAGCAAGAACTGGTTGCTAGGGAGGGTCCTGAAAAGGTTTTTAATCCAATGCATGTCAAAGCTTCTTTTTTTTTCTTTTTTGCATGAGAAATGTGCCTGCTTTTGAACTGTCCAGGGCAGAGGGCTCATGGGAGTAGAAACCAGCCTGCCCAATTGAAGGCTGTTTGCTTTCAAATGTATTTTATTAAAGACTGCTGTTACATAAAAACATAAACCAGGATTACATACTGTATAACAATAAAGAAGTGTTGTTTTGTAAGCTCTCAGTCTCTTGTGTGTCTCTTGGGAACTAATATCGAGTCACCGAGATAAGCGTCCTTCCTCTAAAAAGTAAACATGGGCAGTCTAAAAAAATCCAAAACAAAATACTGATCTGCAAGTGTCAACGCTAGAATATCTTCATTCAGGTGCCTTAAAAAGACTTGTCCCCATTTTTTATATATATTTTTTGTGTATGTTTAATTGAACATTTATTCAAGTAAAGCTATTAAACATGAATCTCTGATGTCAACATTAAAATGAAATACATGTGTCCAGTGATTTGGGCTGAAATAGGCCCAAAAGCCACAGAGAATGCTTATTACCTTTGGAAATATACAAATGAACCAATTGTTTTTTCTTCTTCTACTACTACTTTTTTCAAATTTAGTGCCTTGATAAAAAAAATTGGATGAATCTGAAAACAGGTAAAGTTGTTAAAACTCAAATCAGGAAATATTCCAGAAAAGGGGACTCTATAAGCCAAAAAGTGGGAATACCCACAGAAAACCCTTGCAGGCCCCATGTAGGCTTTCCCATGTATGGCCCATAGCAGTTATGCTCACAGGGAATTCTGTGGGTACCCCACTGTGGGCTGCCCTATTGTGGGTTTGTCCTGCTGACACAGCCCCACAGTTCATTCACATCTTTGCACTGAGTACCCAGACGGGCATGTTTGCTGGCATAATATTTATAATAAGGAAATAAGAGAGTAGCGTCTTTTTTATGAGCAATATTCCAGTCCCCACTCCATTCCAGCTGATGGCAGCAATGCACTATGGACACATATGGGCTCGGCGCGCTGGGGCCTGAGTGGGCAGCCCACTCTGAGAGTAAGGCAATAGTTTATGACAGAGGATCACAGCACTGATGTACATTTTTGAGGTCCTAATAGTTAAATTGTTCTGACAATGTCTCAAATTTGCCCACACAAATCTATCTATTCATAACTTTTTTTTTTGTCTTATCTTTAAATGTAACCATGTGGCTGAATTCCATATTTATTTGGTTTTAGCAGGAGTGCAATCACTAAAGTATTCATAGTGGCAGGAATTCATCAATCGGTCCAATATATGGGGGACAGGACTGTCCAGAAATGCAGAATTCAGCGGGGAACCCATCTGGTCCAGATAATTTATTTGGGCTTCTGGAAATGTTTATCCTTACTTTATCTTGTGTTAAGTGAGGTGGCTCTTTCAGCTAAAGTTTATGTTTTCTTAAATTATACAGTACTCTTTTAGATGCTCAAGTTCTTTCTGGAGATTTAATTTTATCACACACAATTTTATCGGCATTAATTTGGCCCCTGAACAGATGTTTCCATTTAACTAAAGCAAACAGTTTCCTGGTTTACTTTTCCAGTAAAGATATATATATTTTTCTTTTTAGTACAGTCATGAAAAAAATAATTATTACCTCTTAAGTGCTCAGCCACCAACTTGCTCCATGTTACAAAATCTCTAATACCTTTCATGGTGCTTTGTTCTAGCAACCATAATTTACCAGGAGACCTGGACTAATACTGCACTTGTAGCAAAGCTTAAAGTACTAAAACGCATGTTGGCAAAATGCCTCAGTCAACCAGGCTAGTATTTATTTTTTTTTTAAATGCCCTTGCTTTATTAGCTTTTATAACATCCATGAGATTGTCAGTGACCAAACCAAGAGTTAGGGCTAGTTTTGGGCTTTTCTTTTAGCCAAAAGCTAAATAGGAAAATCTTCAGTTGAAGTCTGACTTTTTGGTATTACAGTTATTCCACTCAATGCTTCAGTCCTCCAAACAGGTGAAAATTCTATGAGCAAAAACCAAAACCAAATAAACAAAAAATCCCATCAAGCATTCTTTTATCAAAGTGTGCTCAAAGCTCAAATTGGTATCTTACATTTTCTTTGCCCTGGAATACCACTGCCGCCTACCTGGTAGTCTAACTTATACTACATATAAAATTACAATAGTTAAGTTTACAGAGGTCAGTTTTTTGGATAACAGGTTTAAACTCAAATGAAACAGTGTTACTGCAGGGGTCTAGTTTACACAAATTACTAATGACAATTTTTATACTCATACCAGCAGATATAGAACCACAAAGGGAACTTTACCAAGAGACTCCACTGTCTGTGTACTAGGCAGCTGTATATACCAAGAAATTGCATTAATAGGTGTAATTTACAATTCTAGCAATACAACTCAATACAACCAGAACACAGAACTGGACTGATTTTAAAAAGATCAAATAAAGCTCATGTGAGGTTTTGCTAAAATGTCAACTTGCTCAACTGAATTGCGTTTTGGAAGGACCAAATGTGGCACTGTGCACAGAACATTGTTCCAGATGGAACTTTGCAGACCTAAGCTGTGCTGGCATGTTCCTTTTTTAGAGAGAAGAGGCTTTCTCCTGCGAACCCTTCCAAACAAGCCATAATTGTCTATTTCTATTTAACATGCTAACTGAGGCCTGTACAGTCCGAGATGCAGCTCCTGGGTATACTGCGGTTATTCTGAGCATTGTACAGACTCGGGGTGGATTTGCTGGGACACCTACTCCTGGGAAGATTGTGACATTCTTTTCCCCATGGCTGTATGTCTGCTGACAGCTTGTGGTCACATTCACAAACACCTGCATTACTGTGTGCAGCAGCAACAAGTCTGTAACACATTCTAATCTTTACTTAAAAAATTATGACGCAACCCTCTAACAAAAAACAGATGGAACTTTGGACTCTCCGAGAAGAAATAAGACACAACACAGGAAGTCCTTCAGATCTGCATATATTTTCAAAGGTAACATTCATTCTATCAGAGCTTCAGTAAGGTTTGAAAAGTCAGGGAATAACGTTCTAAAAATATTCTGATGGGCAAAGAAATTATATAACAAAGGGGTGGAAAACAATGTAGCACTTGATTCTGCTGCAGTGGATGCACTCTGTGCCTTAGTCTCAAATTATTACTTTATGTCTCACATCTACTCTGTCCTCGCTGACCTCTCAAAACACATCACAGGAGAGAAACCCGGAGATGTGGGAATTTCATTTATACCTTCTGACAAGCACGCGCAGGGGACTGCAGAAACAGCAGCAGACATCAGGTCTTCTTCAACCGGAGTTGTGAGGAATGGATACATTAACCCTCTTTCCCTGCTGTTGGGTGTACTCGTGCCTGTTAATTCATAAGTGCAGGTCTGTGCACGCACTACATTTTTCAATGGGATTATGAGGATACTGGACAGGCTCCTGTATGAGCAGCACCACAACAGTGAACAAACCAAAAAGGAGAAATGCGCATTCCTGATGAACCTCTAAGACCGTGTTCAGAGTTCGACAGATAAATCAGAGTGCAGTGGATTCCCCCAACTGTGCCAAAAATCATGGTTCAGAAGGACTGAATGAAAACCAAGAGGGGCAGGAGAAAATAAAAATCCAAAAATATATATTTGTTTATATTTATATATATATTTATATATTTACGAGGTATGTATCCACAAAAAAAGAAAGAAAACAAACAAACAAAAAAAAAAACACCCATAAAATTCCAAAATAGGCAGTCTGTGTTTTTCCAAGTTCTCCTTACTTGGGATGCCTTAAGGAAACATTATTATTAATAGTAATTTTAGTCAAAAATTTAAAAAATAAAACTGGGAAACTTTGCTGTCCGACAGCCGTGCTCTTAAAGTCTGTTCTCTGAAACCAAAAATTTCCAAAACAGGGAGTCTGAAGGCTCCAAAATAGCGGTGATGTCAGGCGGCTGCACTCCGAAAAAGAAGAAGTCTGCAAATCTCAAATCACAAAATCCAAGTCCAAGGATTCACTTAAAGAGACGAAAACAAAAAGCAGGTGAAACTCCTCCTAACCGTGGATTTCACAACAACTGCAGTCAGTCTCCACCATTGAGAAGGAGCAAAACTGTTGAGGCTGGGTTGAGGTGTTTGTACTGGAGAAGTGAAGAGAGGTCAGCCACAGGTCCAAAAAAGGTGTCTTTGTGCAACAAAACAGGCCTCAAGTTTAAAGTGTCCCTATTACGCCTTTTAGGGTTTTAGTCTGTTCTGTCGTTTTTCTTCACAGACTCAAAAACCAAAACCAAATGGAGTTACTGTTTCTCACAGAGAACGCTGCTGCTGCTGAAACACCTCGATTGTAGTCGAGCTTTACGTTATGTTTCTGATCTATGTCACTGTGTGACATATTTAAATAAATCCCACCTAGCTGCTGGTGCGGTACACCTTCTACACAGCAAACAGGCCTTAACTAAGTCCACGTGCTGCCTCTCTGTCCACCATTATTTTGTTGCTAGAGTTGCTTCTAGCCCCTCTGTATTTATTGGTTTAAGGTCACGTACAGTATTTAAATACAGTAAAATTCCCAAATAAATCTGCTCTAATGGAAATTCATTCACACAAGTTAAAGAGAACAGCAGAGTTGTGATTCTTGCCATTGGCATGTTTTTCTAATGTGACCAATGCTTTTTCTCAAGTTGGCAGCTCTTAAAGGGCTGTGGTGGTTGTGGACGTAAACACTGTCGCCTTGCTTCTGTTGCAACAATGGACCAGTTGGAGCAGAGTGGGCAGACAGAGGATGGAAGGAGGTGCTGCAGCAGTGTACAGTATGAAAAAAATAGGTTTTTAGACAAGTATTTAAACCTATTCTAAAAAAAAAAATCAGCATAATTGGGACACTTTAAATGAAACAAACAACAAAGGAGCCAGGTGTCCTCCAGACATTTGTTAGTTAGGCTGGCAGAAGGAGATCGCTGCCCACTGTAGTCATGCTAGATACTGCTGCAATGCTGTCTTCGCCCTGAAAGAGACAGAATCAGTCCACCTGGCTAAATGAGTGTCTGACAAGATTTATTTATTATGACTCATTGTTCTGGCTCACCTGTCACTGAGGTTGGGGTCCGAGGATTGTGTCAGTTTGTGCAGGATGTCAACAAAGCCCATCTCCCTAAGCTTGTCCTGACGTTCCTGAGAGCCTGATAACACATGATGAAGCAGAGGCTCACACATCTGAAAATGTCTGCTGACTTGTAAAATCCCAGTGCAGCTTTGTGTTCTTTAATATGAACATGATCAGGTGCTTAGAGTTCCAAAAAGGTCATAAATATTCCATTATTAATATTATTATTATTATTATTATATTATTATTATTACTGTGAATGCCTCAAGGCATTCACAGTATAGCTGTTGTAATCTTTAATATTTATATATTATTTATATGTTCTTCCGTACGTTTTTTGACCGCTAAAAACTCCAGCTGCGTTTCAGCTACAAAAACCGTTCAGGTATCAAAACGTTCAGCTTTTTCAGCACATTACTGCTATTACTTTTCAGCTTTAAAACTTTTAAACTTTATTTTATATTAATATTTTTGTGACTTTTTTTGCTCCATTCAAATGAATGGGGAATTTTTCAAATCCTTCTTCAAATTCCTTCTTAAAT
>VUQK01000261.1:4644-18198 GCA_015106715.1 Bujurquina vittata | reverse complement strand
TACACATACTTAGAGCAAACACATACAGTATTTGTATGTAAAGATAGATAAATGTTATTTGATTCACCACATCTACACAAACACACACACACGCACGCACACACTCACACACACACACACACACACCATTTCATTTTGTCTCAGCTTAAGTGGATTTGGCTGTTGGTCATTTCAGTGCAAGGTGAAACAAAAACTAATGCCGCATTTAATGAAGGGGTGACACCTACAGTCGGAAAGAGGTACTGCACTATACTTCCTGGTTTGCTTAGAAAGGCAAGAGGTGAGTGCGTGTGTATGTACCGTAGGTGTGTGTGTGTGTGAGTGTAAGTAGGTGTGTAGGTGTGTGTTGCCATCAATATTTTAAAGTAAAATAACATTAATTACAGATTATACATTCTTTGCAGAAAAAAGAATCAGGGAATCTCTAAATTGAACACCAAAAATTCAAAACGTGCACATTTTGTTCTTTTAAAGAAGAAAGAAAATTTGCAACTACAGATTTTCATTTCTGGTCAATGTTTTATTTCTCAATGTAAGTGAAAATACAGGAAATAATAATCACTTTACTGTTACTATTAGGTAAACTACAAATAAGATGATCCCAGCGTCATAATACGCAATAATAAAGAAAAAAATCAAAGTAACACACAAAGACAAAAAACACAGTAAAAACTAAAATAAGTAAATCCACACTGAAAACTAAACAAACCGCCTGGCCCAAATCTAACCAAATAGATAAGAGTCTTCCAGCGGATAATTACTACTGTGATTAATATATTTCGGCTGGCAGTCCTAACTAGCTTCCTGTAACCGTGTGGAGAAACATGTCCAGTGGTCACAGAAAACATGTTGCTCTGTTTCAGAAAGGTCAGATTACCATCAAGATTACCATTACGCATCAAGCTGCTTTATATTGTAAGGTAAAGACTCTACAATGATTACAGAAAAAGCCCAACAGTCAAAACGACCCCCTATGAGCAAGCACCTGGTGACAGGGGGGAGGAAAAACTCCCTTTTAACAGGAAGAAACCTCCAGCAGAACCAGGCTCAGGGAGGGGCAGCCATCCGTCACGACCATTTGGGGCTGAGGGGAAAGTGTGGACCAGATTTACCCTGTTCCAGAGTGTTGGCCCCATCGACTACCATACAGTCCTGTGGGGGCAATGTTATGATCTGGGATGCTTCAATTGGCCAGGTCCAAATGAGGATAGCTCATGCTTATTTCCTGACCAGGTTTTTCCATCAGTCGATTTGTTCCTTCCCCAATGGCACAAGATCACAATACCGGCATTCGCTGGGCTGAAATTGTGAAAGAGTGGTTCAGGGAGCACGAGACCTCTTTTTTCACACATGGATTGGCCACCAGAGAGTCCAGAAACCTCACTGAGAATCTTTGGGAGAAGACAACACAAACATTTAGTTTGCTGGCATCTGCTCGTTCTACTGGGACCCAACTAAAAGAGCTCCTCATGGTTACAGAAATAACATGCTGAGCGCAGAAAAAGCTGAGGATGCATCGCTTTATTGGCCAGTATTTGTATCACCGTTCACCTTACTCACTGCCGGCATTCGCCGATGTTTTTCTGTCGCGGTCCTTGAACCGAGTGGCTGAATTTGTGCTCATCCACATGGCGCGATGAAGGGCTGAAACAGCTGTACTCGATTTCCCCAGCACAAAGGGTTGAATAAATAACAAGCAAACGCCATCTGTACAGTGCTGGATTCTGTGCAAAACAGAAAAAAAAATCATGCAATAAACACAGGAAAATGAGAACGGGGAAGTTCATGTCATTATAGAGGTCGAACTGAGGTCAATTATAAGGCATGTGGCATAAAATAATAACAGCCTGGCACAGTGGCCAGATAACACCACCACTGTGCAGCAACAACAGTCATTACTTATAATATATTGATCATTTCCATTTTTACAGTGCTATGTAAAGCTCATGAAAATGTCCACCGGCCACACAGATCACAAGATGAAGGCTTTTTAATTTTGATAAACTAAAAACTTTAAATAATCAAGAAACTGCTGTGTTGAAAATACTTTGCTGCATCCTCTTTGCTTTGGATATCTAGAATAGCTGCCACTTATGGCACCAAAACAAGAGCATTTTTAGTGTTTCTTAGCATTTCTGCCTGCCTTCTCTTTGAAAGGAAGTTCTGATGGTGTCCAGCAGTCGTTTTTCATCCAGACGGATCAGTGAGAACATTGGTGGAAGTTGTAGTTTGCAGTGAGGGCACACCATTAACCAGGAATAAGACAAAATGGCACTGACTGGAATAATTAACGGGCAGTGAGTTTTGCCGATTTGTAAAGCAGAGGACAGGTGAGTAAAAGGTGTGCAACTTCTCGTGGCTTCACTTTGTGAGCTAAAGAAAGCTGCCACTGCTCTGTGGCTGATTAAGAGGGAAGGAGGTCTGTGCAGATGTAACACTGCGTTTCAAAGGACATCGGGAAAGCAATAGGAAAATGGACTAAAATGAAATATCTTGTCCCCTATTTAAAAATGTACCAGCTAAGGACTTTCTTTTAAAACATGTTGAAGATCACTCAGTTCCCTGATGCAACTGTGTTCACTGTGCAGCTGCCATGGTTATGTTTTACTTGGGTGAAGTGATTTTTCAGATAGAAACAAAAAGTTTCTATCTGAAAAATCAAGCTTTAACTTGGTTCTATTTGTGAACCAATAGGCACTTAAAATGCTTACAAGAGAGCCAATCAGGTTGTTTCTTTTTTGAAATATTGGTGCCCGGAACAGTGTCAAGCAAAGTGGCAGAGGAGACGCAAGAGAAAAGGTTTTGTGGAAAACTGGGGCGGTTTACAAGGCATATAAAGGTTGAGGATTTCAAAAATGAGTTGGCAATGGAAGTACTGAGAGCAAGGGGGGTGGAGCCTATCCCAGCTGACACAGTACACCCTGGACAGGTTGCCAGCCTGTTGCAGGGCCAACACAGAGAGACAACACCCACACTCACACCTATGGGCAATTTAGATTGACCAATTAACCTAACCCCAGTAAGTGCATGTCTTTGGACTGTGGGAGGAAAGCCATGCAGATGTGAGGAGGACATGCAAACTCCACAGAGAGAGGCCCGGGCCACGGAGGAATCTAACCCAGGCCTTTGAGATGTTATTCTAGCTTTGAGGCAGCAGAGGCAACCCCCACACTGCCGCTGATTGAAGATCCAAGTCTAGGGCTCAGTCTGCCAACATGAGTTTAATGAAATGCTTAATTTTCTTTTTTTTAATTGTACAATTTTAAAATTGTGATATTGTTGCTATGAAACATTAAAAGATGAAACTTTGTCAAGGATTGTATTCTTACAGTTCTTTTAAAAGGAAATGTGTGCGTAAAAAAAGTTTGCCATGCAAGAAGAATTTTTTAAAATGTCCCAGGAGTCACTAAATTTGATTTAACCATACTTGTGGACACTATAATTTTATGGTTTAAAACTTTAAGTTAACTCTTTTTATTCCTTGAAAATCAGTAGTAGTTGTCACATTTTTACAGATAGAACCCTGTAATTCCAAGCAAAAAATTAGTTTTTAGAATTATAAGGTTCTATCTGCATTTCACTTGTTCAAAAAAAACAAAACTATTTGCACATTTAATAGGATTTCAATATTACCAACTTAGAATACATATAGGGTGAGTTTCATAATTGTGTGAACAACATTTATTCCATGTGCAATTTTTGCTATACAGAGTGCAAAAACTTTAACATTAATATCTCAAAACGGGTCAGAATGCAGATAGATCCTTAAAATTCTAAGGGGACAATGTGTCACAAATTGAAGAGATCATGAGATGAGGACTGTTAAATGTCCAAAACTTCACTCTGTTTTATTGTACAGGCAGTGAACAGCTGCCAGATACAAGTTTGAAACCTGGAATCAACTCCAGATGTTTTATAAATACAATTGTGTTGTATTTTAAATGCATTTTATTAATTTGTACATTAACTGGGATTAAGAATATACAGTGGGTACATGAAGTATTCAGACCCCTTTAAATTAGTCGCTCTGTTTTATTGCAGCCATTTGCTAAAAACAGTTCATTTTATTTCTCATTAATGTACACTCAGGACCCCATCATGACAGAAAAAAAAATCAAATGTAGAAATTTTTGCAAATGTATTAAAAAAAGAAACTGAAATATCACATGGTCATAAGCATTAAGACCCTTTGCTCGGTATTGAGTAGAAGCACCCTTTGAGCTCATACAGCCATGAGTCTTCTTGGGAATGATGCAACAAGTTTTCCACACCTGGATTTGGGGATCCTCTCCAGTTCCATCAGGTTGGATGAACTTTGGTGGACAGCTATTTTCAGGTCTCTCCAGAGGTGCTCAGTTGGGTTTAGGTCAGGGCCCTGGCTGGGCCAGTCACGAATGGTCACAGAGTTGTAGCTGTGTGCTTAGGGTCATTGTCGTGTTGGAAGGTGAACCTTTGGCCAAGTCAGAGGTCCTGAGCACTCTGGAAGAGGTTTTCTTCCAGGATATCTCTGTACTTGGTTGCATTCATCTTTCCTTCAGTTGCAACCAGTCGTCCTGTCCCTGCAGCTGAAAATCGGCCAGGTATAGGAAGAGTTCTGATCCTCCCAAACTTCTTCCATTAAAGGATTATGGAGGCCACGGAGCTCTTAGGAACCTTGAGTGCTGCAGAAATTCTTTTGTAACCTTGGCCAGATCTGTGCTTTCAGAATCAGAATCAGAAAAACTTTATTCATCCCCAAAGGGCAATTTTGCCACCCTTCTGTCTCTGTGCTCTTTGGGCAGTTTCCTCGACCTCATGATTCTCATTTGCTCTGACGTGTACTGTGAGCTGTGAGCTCTTATATAGACAGGTGTGTGCCTTTCCTAATCAAGTCCAATCAGTTTAATTAAACACAGCTGGACTCCAATGAAGGAGCAGAACCATTTCAAGAGGATCAGAAGAAATGGACAGCATGTGAGTTAAAAATGAGTCACAGCAAACGGTCTGAATACTTATGACCAAGTGATATTTCAGTTTTTCTTTTTTAATAAATTTGCAAAAATTTCTACATTTCTGTTTTTTTCTGTCAAGATGGGGTGCTGAGTGTGCATTAATGAGAAATAAAATGAACATTTTTCATTTTAGCAAATGGCTGCAATAAAACAAAGAGTGACAAATTTTGAATACTTTCTGTACCCGCTGTAATTTTGTGGGTAAAAACAAATGTGGATAATTGCTCAAATAGTTAAACCCTAAAATTTTCTAGAAATGGTAAAAGCCCAAATCCAGACTTAAACTGAATGAAAATCTGATGTGTACACAAACACAGTGAATCAAGTTTGAAAATAAAATACTAAAATATACTTTTCTTTCTTACACTGAAGCAACTACTGACTCACCGTTGGACATGGAAAAAGAAAACGTTACGTTGTTAAGTCTTTAACTCTGGCTCCCTCTGCTAGTTGAAAAAGTGGACTACGCTCACACTGCTTCACATTTTCAATAAGTGGAAGTGCAGCAGAAATTCAGAGATGTACATTTTAAAATTACTATAACAAACTGTTTCATTACTTCCATTAAAAAAGAAAAAAGCTTCTGTGACACATTCAGTTTTGAAACCTGTTTATTATTATAATACACTGATGTGTCTGCTCATGGTTTCAAAAAGCGACTCCAATACAGCACAGCCAGCATTTTTACCTCAGAATAAAAATCTCATAAAAACACACTCACACGTAAGAAAATGCAAAACACCGACATACAAACCATACGCTCCTGAACTGAAGACGATTAACGATCACACAGAAACACGCATACTTTGAGTAGCAGCTTTTGTACAGCAAACGCAAAAGGATCATCAGAATTGGATTTACCGATTAAAGGGGTATTTCAACTAATGCATCGGTGAAATGATTAAAAGGGTTGAAAGAAATCAGGACAGTGACTTCCTATTATTGAGTCTGAACTAAATCACTGAGAAACAAATGAAAAACTCAGACCAACAATCACCAGTCACACCCAGCGAGCACTTCATTAGGAACACCTGTGCAGTCCAGGTCGCCCAGTTGGATAAAATAGTATGAACACTTCATGTTGCCATGGTCAAATAAAAAACTGCAACATGGAAGTTTAAATATGCAGATGAATAGTTAATACGTAAAAAGTATTTCTAATCAGATTACTTGATATAATCAATGGAATAGTTGCAACCTTATTTTGCTGTACTGCTTTCACTATCCTCTAACATTTAGTTGATGAGGACTGCCAGAGTCTGGCTGGCTCTCACACATCATGCAGTTGTACTTTATGTTAAAATATTAATAGTACTGATTTTGAAAGAAATTCTTATTTTTTTCTAATACCATTTTTAATTTAGTTCTACTTTACATTAGAAAGAGTTAATGCAAACGAACCCATTTGTGGTATATTTTATTCACAAACTGAGAACTGATGAGAATCGAGAAGGAATCGAATCAATAAGTGATATCAATAATGGAATCGGAACGGCTAAATTCTTGTCAATTCCCATCCCTAGTTTCAGGTTTGTAAAAGTTTTAGATTGCACCTGGTGTTCTTAATATAATGCTCGTCAGAGTCAGAGATCAACTATCTTAAAACAGCACAAAAAAACCCTCAAACAGGCTGATGAGACAGTCCCGCTCTGAAACACAGACGGGTCAGAAACACACAGAGTCACATTTTAAGGAGATAAAGTACACAAAGGAACACCAACTGAGAAAGAAAACTAACCTCCCTCACACATGCGGCCGTCCCGTTACTCACACAGGGTTAAACTCTGTATGGAGTGGGTTTGCATACAGCACTCATTCTCCAGCACAAGGTTAACGATGCCTCTGGAGACTTCGTTCCTGTGTTAGTGCAGCAGATTTCAAGATTTGTCAATGAACAGTCAAAAATGGCCACAACAACTTCCCAGATGTGCCAAAAATGTTTGTTTTCAGTCTGAGAAGCTCAGATAAAAAACTTGTTTGGATTTTTGTTTAAAAAAAAACAAAAAAAGGATCTAAACTGGTAAATAACATTTTAAGCTGTTTACACCTTTTTTACTTTTTTTTTAAAAAAATGAGGTCCAATATGCCTCTGGGTCAAAGCAGATCATTTGAGGAGTAAAACTTTATGAATCCATACGGACAAACTGGCCCCAAGCTATAATTAACCACATCATTCTTTATATGAAGACAATGTTAGTAAGGGGGACTCCAGGATCCAATTCAAAATCCACTGAATGACTGAAGTGGGGGTGAAAAAGAAAGTCAGAAATACTTCATAATTTGGATAATAGGTTGTAAATTTCACGATCAGGGCTGATTTCCTCACACGTTTCATACCACCAAAACCTGAAAAATGACTTCAAAACATGTAACACTGCAGGATGTCATGGAGCAAATTCAATCATTTGAACCTCAGTTTTAACAACACTTTCACTCAGCAGGTTTTACTCCAGAGAACTGATCCCTGTCCAGTCAGCAACCAGGTCTCACAGCTCCGTCTTCTGCCCAGAAAGAGGCACCTGTGGCTGGATCTCCTCGTCGGACGACACCCCGCCATCAGTCTTCTCCACTGGAGCTTTGCTCTTCTTCTTCTTCTTCACCTTCTTCTCTTTCTTCTTCTTGCTCGCCTTCTCTCCCTCTGAGCTGCCGTCTCCTCCCTCTCCTCCTTCCTCGCCTTTGCCCTTGCCCTTCTTCCCTCCCTTCTTCTTTTTCTTCTTCTTCTTGTCCTCTGCAATCGCTGCCTGGTCTCCCTTCCTCTTTGGAGTCCAATTCTCGTCGAGGCAGGCTGCACACAGAAATGGAAGGAGAGGTGTGGTGGGAATACAAGAATATGAAGCAAAGAGACAAATATAAAAATTAGAACGTCATGAGAAACCAGAAGGGCACTGATGGAGCACATCTTTCACTAATGCCAGATTTGGCCAGTTTAAAGAAAGTAAACAATCATAATCATTTCATTATGATCTAATTCTCCACAGGATTACGGGATTCAGTGTGCTTGCTTTGTGATAATCAGCAGAAACGTTTTGCTTTCATGTTGGAATAATCAGAAAACAACTTTATAACAAGGAAAATTCAGAGGAATGTCCAGGTGAGGTCAAAAACAACTCGGAGACAAAATTTTGATAAACGAGTTGCTGAGTTGGTGATGTAACGGTTTGGTTAACTGTTCAAACTTTTGATTAATTGTACAAATTTGTGTACATTTTAACTTTGTAATTTGGTGCCTGTAGAGTGGCCTAGGTTAGATATTTATTAGCAATAATACTAATAAAGTAATTATACACTGTCAATAGTTTCAATCCATCCGTCTTCTATTGCCCGGGTTGCGGAGGCAGCAGGCTAAGCAGAGAAACCCAGACCTCCCTCTCCCCCAGCCACCTCCTCCAGCTTATCCGGAGCGTTCCCAGGCCACCCGGGATATATAATTCCTCCAGCGTGTCCTGGGTCCACCCTGGAGCCAAGCCTGGGCGGTGGGACTTAGCCTGTGGGGCCCGGCCATTGTGCTTTCGCATTCCTACTGTTCACATTTAGTAAGCCATTTTTAATTGTGTTTCATTTTGCTTGATACATTTTAGATTTTTCTTTACTATAAAATGATTTATATTTAATTTTTTTAATTAAATGCATGCTTTTAATTTTACTGAAATTATTTTCATTTCAAAAGTGTTTTTTATTAACATATTTGTTTTTTCGTAGAGTATTTAATTTATTTATTTATTTTTTGCACCATTTAGTCTCTGGAGCTTGAAAGAAAATGACCTGGATGACTGAGAATCTACACAGACATTTTGCACTATTTCCCATTTTACATCTATAAAGATATTTTTAAAAGAGTTTTCCAACTTGTGGGATAAAAGTTGTGAAATTCTGATCTCAAAGGCTCATGAACACAATCTTAATGACATCCCAATGCAGGGAGATCATGAGTGGGAAAGAAAGAGGGAAAGAAAGAGGAAATACGTTTTAAAAAACTGAAAAGTTAAAAGAGATAAAATCCTGATGAATGGAAGCTTAAAGTGTTACCTGTGTCCTGCCCTTTGAGAACGTGTTTCTCACACAAATACGTGGTCAGGTCCTCCTCCTGGCTTCCTTTATACCAGTCCTCAATCACTTCCTCATACTGCTCTATCAACACATCACACTGACATACACACACACACACATCAGTATATTTGGCACAACACAAATTTAATTTAAAAAGGTGAAGATTTTGCCAGGTTCGGTTACTTCAGGAGAGTCTAAATAAATAAATCAAAGACCTGTTTTTTGAGGTCGGCCACTTCAGCTGAAGTCTCGTTCCACAGCTCGTAGGGAATGTCCATCACCACATTCACTCCTTTATTCACCAAACCGTGGAGGGTGGAGAAGGTCTCCGACATGCCCTGCAAACAGATGCCAAACATGTGACAGATGCCAGTAGGACACAAATGTTTTGGAAAGCCTCTACAGTGACACAAAACTACAAATGTGGATCAAATTTATGCTGCACTTCATGCAGTGAAGATTTTTCAGGCAGCACTTTTATTTTGGTTGTGGTTGCTAATGTTCAGTTAGCCACCTAACAAAAAATGCTGTTTAATGCAAA
Organism: Bujurquina vittata; assembly: GCA_015106715.1. Lineage (NCBI taxonomy): Eukaryota > Metazoa > Chordata > Actinopteri > Cichliformes > Cichlidae > Bujurquina > Bujurquina vittata. The sequence continues at coordinate 8,619 of VUQK01000261.1, read as the reverse complement.
GACTGCACATAAACTACCTTTAAAAGATGATATGCAGTCACCTCCTTAATATCTGATGTCTAATGTTTTTGTTGCTACATCAGGCTAAGCATCGCTTGCCTCCCACCGACTTTCTGATTAGTAGATGACCCGTTCCACCTGCTGAGCCACAGCTAACCCAAAATGGGGAAAGCAGTCTCTGATAGATATATCAATAGATAAACCTCTCTCTCTCTCTCACCAAAATGCTCCACAGAGCTGCAGGAATTAGAGCATAAAGCGAAAACCAAACCCTAAAAATACTGATTACTGCAAAAAAACAAAAAACTTTCACGTGTTACATCTTTGATTCAGTGCTTTCAATGTCGATACTCTGGTAAAAAATGACCGTTAAACTGTAACTCTGAAACTCAAACTGCAGTTAAACTGCAAAGAGGAAAACATGCAGACTGACCTTGGCAAAGCGGTTGCTGCCACTTCTCTCTTTGTGCAGATTGTACTCCAGCAGCCTCTGACACACATTTTCTACAACCTCAATGAATCTCAGGTCTCTGCAGAGAAACACACACATTAAAGGCGTCAGATTTACACTCTGCTGTCCGACCCGTCTGACAACACATTTGGATTTGTCCTTTTTTTGTATGCGAACCCGAAATCAGATCACACATTACTGCTGAGTTTACTTTATGGACAGTAACATTTCTGAGCTTTTGCATTAATTTCATCCTTCTTTTCCTCAACACACTGTTTATAAGCGAAAGCATCTCCACACTGACGGCATTTATCAGCCTGTTAGATCCTGCAAGACAGTAATGACAGCATCTGCCATGACCGATAGCTCTGTTAGCATCTCTCATGCCTCCCTACGACCGCAATGGTGGTTATGGAACGAATAAATGAAGATCCTGCAAAATCTTTAAATCCTGTATCATGTGAAAATGTGCCTCAACTTAAAAGGATTAAATGTGGACGTGCACATTACAGGTCTATGGTTATATTCTGTGCGAGGTAATTAAATGATGCACTGCAAAGTGGCCTTTCATGCAGCCCCTCAGTGTATTAAGAAGAACTGGAAACTGGATTACAAGATGGCACCTCATTCATTTTGGGCCATTAAAGCATGCTTATTACGCTGGCCCATTTCCACCCATGAAGGGGGATAAAATGGGTACTGAAAACACACTGAAGGCCTGATGGAGGATGATGTGGTTGATGCTGTTACCTGCTCACATTTAAGTTTCCCACTGAAATAAAAAGAAAAAAAAACAAAAACAAAAAACAACAGGAATTCCCTAAAAGTCACCTGACACTCTAATCCGCAGGAACGAGCCGTACATAGATTGTGATTAAATGGTTTGCTGGGGCAGAGCAGTTTCAGTCAGCCTCCACCCTTCACGCAACACATCTGATTTCTAAACAATAAGGCGGTGACGGCAGAAAAGCTCGTCAGGGGTCTTCAGTAAAGAACTTCATAACCACCGAGTGACGTCACGGTCGCTGAAGCGAACTTTTTTACTGTCCAAGCTCCTGCAATTCATGTCCACAGTTCTGCTCACATGTATTTATTTCACCACAGAACCAAGCAAGTTTTTTGTATTTCATTTGGATCGTTCTTTTAGACGTTATTGATTTTGAATCTGTTATTTATCATCATTTTAAAAAATGACTTGTTAGACTTAGGTAGCAAAAACTACTAATGTAGGTTTAGGCACTGAAAATACTCTGCTCTGTTTAGACAAAGATCCTCCTGACTAGAACCACCCCTGCAGCCGAGCCTAGGATCCTTGCTTCCGCTGAGCCTCGTCCTTTCTTCTTAGCCACAGCCAAAAGTGCTCTTTCTCTTCTGCCAGATCCTTGAAGGCCTTCTTCAGCCTCTTGCCAGTGACTCTTACGCTCTTCAAGAGATGCTAGGTTAATGTTCCCACAAAGCCTCTGCAGCCAACTTTAGCAGGGTGACAGCTGACCACCCTGCACCTCTGCTCTCAGCTGCCAGCTCCTAGTATTTCTCTTTCTTCCTCTCAAAGGCCGACTTCCGTGGGATAGTGAGCTCTGCCATAATCACTGTCCGCGCTGCAGTGGACCACAAGATGATATCTGGCTGTAGAGAAGTTGTGATCTCTGTTGGGAACTTTAGTGTTCGAGGCGCACTCTCAAGCTCCAGTCACACCCAGGCTCTCTCTTTGGTTGCTTTTCTGTGCCCTGGCTCCTTGTTTGACAAAGTCGATTAGCTGCTCTGATGTTTGCTTCAAGCTTGAGTGCTTCCAGCACCTCTGCCAGTCTGCGCAGCACTCGGTCATGGTGCCACCTGCGCCGACCCTGTGCCAGGGATGTCTTACAGCTGCAGAGGATGTGCTGCAGGCTTGGGTTTGGAGCACTGCAGAGCTGGCAGGTTTCTTCTAAACCACAGCCAGAGGTTGCTGGGGCTAGGGATGGTGTCATACGTGACCCTAATGAGGAAGCTGAACCTGGCTTGGGGCATCCTCACGTCTGTCCAACTTATGGACCTGTCGATCACTCCTTCCAGGTCGATCCAAACATTGAAAATATGACGATTTAAACAAAAATTTAACTTTGGTTAAAAATAACGTAGGCCACTAATTTAAGAGGTTGACAGTATTTTACTATTAGACTGGGCCAAACATATTGATGCTGCCTTTCAACTTACCCAAAAAGGAAAAAGAAAAAAAAGGAGAACAACATGAGTGTTTTTGGCAAAGCATGTCACACTCTGCAGACTGAAAATAAACACGTCTGCTTACAAACAATCTAACACTTTAGAAAGGCTCCTAAAATCGTGACACTATCAGATTAAAAGCCCTTCTGCCTTTCCTTCACGCTGAACTTTGCTTGCACACCCGCCACCCAGAGCACGCCGGCAGCTTCCCTGTTTTATAATTAGTTTCCCCACAGGAACTGAACCTGACCAAGTTCCTGTCCCCTGCTGCTGCTGCTGTCTCTGAGTGAGAGTGAAAGATCCAGAATCAGCCAGGCAGGTACTCTTCCTCCACACAGAGCAGGTTTCACTTCTACTTTGAAACTGAATTTGAACTTCTACTTTGTTTAGCTCCGTTTTACCTCGACACTAACTCCAAACACTAGGCAGATGCCTTCAAACTTACGACTTGTTGTATTTGATCGGCGGGGCCCCCTTGCTGTCTATGAAGTGGTAGTTCCTATCGATGACTTCTTTGGTCTTCCCCGTCTCCTCGAACGCCGACTTCATCTCAATGCTGACAAACTTACAGACTGGAAAAAGAAACAGAAAAAAATATTCTTTAAACCTCAACATGATTCTTTACTAAGTGAGAAAACAACTGACTGTATTCTGTGACATTATCTGCAGATAAATCCGTCCCATCCAGGTCACTTATGTTCATGCAGCTGCCTTTGGAAAGAGTATTTTCCCCATGGATGGACTCCAACTGCACCGCTTTGGACTGCAGCTGGTCATGGTAGCCCTCCCTCTGCATCTCAGCGTAGGTTCCAGCTGCAGTGGTAGTTCAGAGCAGATTACAGTCCAGCACGGTGGAGTTGGAGTCCATCCCGTGGACAAGAGGAAGCTGAATGACATTAAAGATAACCTGGCAGAAGGCAGGCAGTACAGGATGGGTGTTTAGCAGCAGCAGAATTTTCAAAATAAAACTTACAAATAATCCCTTAATAATAATAATAAAAATAATGAAAACAATTAAAATTTAAAGGCTACATGATGGTGTATGTATTTATGCTAAGAAATTAGCAATAGGCTTAATTCACGAGCACGAAACTAAAAACAGGATGGACAGATTTCAAGTGTTAGTTGATCCCTCCTACTCCGTTTCCTTTTCAGCATGCTGTCAATGTGAACCAACGCAAACGAAAATTATGTACAGTACACAGTATAATATACGCGCGCGCGCGCGCGCGCACACACACACACACACACACACACACACACACACACACACACACACACACACACACACACACACACACACACACACACACACACAATAT
>VUQK01000258.1:29907-42483 GCA_015106715.1 Bujurquina vittata | reverse complement strand
TTTTAATTTTTAGCAATTTCTCATGTACATCTACAGCTGAATGTTTAAAAAAAGTGCATGTGACTCAAGTGCCTTTTTGTTTATACCTTTTGGGAAGAAAAAATATAAAAAATATATAAATATTGTATATCGCCATTCAGCTAAAAAATATTGTGATATTATTTTTGGTCCATATCGCCCAGCACTACCGTGCATCTTGAGCCACCCCTCATATCTTTATATGCTAGGAAAATGGGATACAGTATATAAGATAAAAACAAAAACTTTATACAGTTCCGTCAAGCGTGAAAGTCAGTATTTTGCATGACCACATTTATTCTTCAACACAGCCTGAACTCCCTCAGACAGCTTTCTTATAATTTCTTTAAGTAGTCTTCAGGAATAGTTCCCCCAGTTCCTTGAAGGGCATTTAAAGTTCTTCTTTCGATGTGGGCTGTCAGGATGACAGTGCTTCAGTAATGCTGAGGTCTTGGCTTTGGGGAGGCCAGTCCATGACTCATAGTGTTCATTGTGTGTTTTACTGCACTGGCAGTGTGTTTGGGATCATTGTCATGCTGAAGATGCAAATGGTAATACATAATTACGGAAGCCGTGAAAGGATGTGGTACCTATAAACTTTTTTCTGATGGTTTTCTCGTGATAACGAGTTCTTTATTTTGTTATCACGAAATAAGGATTACCGTTTTCTCAAGATAACGAGATAAAGAACTTATCTCGAGAAAACTAACTTTGTTTTCTTGAGCTAATGGGTTAATTTACTGATGGTTTTCTCGAGATCACGAGATGATTATCTTTTATTCAATGCTCATGATCAGTGTTCTTAAAACCTTTCCAAGAATGGACTCAAGCTGAAAATGTGAGATTTTTGGAGAACCTGCAGCTCAGTTGGGGTTTACACTGTCTTGTTCTCAAGTTGAAAAATAACCGTAGACCTCCATGTGCTGATGATTATGTCCTTTTGTCAAAACAACAACAACCCCCATGCTTACTTCCGCACGTCACATGACCTTCTGGGGTCACATTCAAGATCCCTAATGTTTAACATTTATTATTAATGAACACCACATCCTGCTCATAGTTAACTTCATCTGTGACCCGCTGAGGGGACCCAGCAGGGCTGCGCTGCAGTCGAGCCAGTCGTCTCCTTAAATGACGAAGGCTGATATAAAAGTTATTTATCTCGTTATCTCGAGAAAACAATCAGAAAAAAGTTTATAGGTACCATGTCCACTCTCGCCTTCCGTACATAATGATCAAAATCTGACAGCACTTTTCATAATTCCATCAATTTTGATAAGATCTCTAAAATCATGAGGTCAGATATACAGCCCAACCAAGATAGAACCTCCACCATGTTTTATAGATGGCTGTAGACACTCACTGTTTTACCTCTCTCCTCCACTCTACATATTGACAATAATTTTTTAACCAAAAATTTCATATTTGGATTCATCACTCCATCACACCTGGGTAATAGCTCTTCGAGAATCACCTTGTTAGTGCAAAAACTTTATACCCGTCAGACTGTCCTTATCTTTTCAATTTTACACAGATTCATCTAATGAAATGGGAACAAACAATATGTTTTTGCAATGGGCCACTAACAATTAAGTGCCTAAAGATACAATTAAAAATTGTTTCTTGGCAAAGTTTCCTCTTTTGTGTAGACACAACACTGGTTCATTTCATGAGTTAGGTTCCTTTTTATGATATAAAAAAGGAATAACCTTCCTGTGATGGACTAAAAATGAGTGAAAAAGCAGACAGCATCCAAAGAAAAGTTTTCAGAGACCTTCAGAAAGCCTAGAGAACTATTGCTCAAAACCACTTTAAAAATTTAAAAAGAAGTCTAGCTCCTTGGAAGCAAAGTAAAAAGAAACGAGGAGTTGCTCAAGACAAATTATACTGTAAAGCATCTTCTCTTTTATTATACTTTTCCAAAGATTTACCGCCATTCACTAAAAAACCTTCTTGATTATGGCTCTTAATAGATTCCTTTGGGATTTTTTTTTTTGTCACAGTCATTTGCTCCCTGGCTTTTTTGATATTACATATTTTAGTAAATAGTTTACAGTATATTCTTTTATTTGATATCCTCCATGTTTGTACCATATAAGTTGTCAAAAGAGTAGAAGACATTGAATATGAAGATGATGTACTTTGTAGGAACAATGCAGAAACCCAAAAATAATTGATAAAGAATATAAAACAGCATGATTCTGTGTGTGTGTGTGTGAGAGAGAGCACATGCACACACGTGTACATGTCTAGTCTGTCTAGCAGTTGGTGTGTGCTGTGAAACACATATGCTCTGTTATTGCTGGGTCAGTTCTTTCATCAGGTGTTTCTATTTAATCATGTGAAAGTTTGCGTTTGCATGTGAGTGGCACCATGTTGCTAAGAAGGCTTCAGGAAATTGAGCCAACATTTGAAATCTGTATTTTTTATTTTTTATTTATTTTTCTACCAATTCTTTTTTTTTTTTAAAGTTGAAGTCACTGAATAAAATAATGGGATCCTACTAAGTATATTTATATGCATTTAAATCAAAAATGGTTGTGAAGTGTTTTAAAAGCATGTTTTATTTTGTCTGACAGTGTCCAATGTGTTCATATTGGTGGCCCTCTATACCGAAAGGCAGCTGTCAAAGGTGAGAAGAGAAACCCTGCTTGCACTAAAACATCGGAGCACTGTGGATTTTAACTGGAATGCTGAATTCAGAGCACTTTCCCAAGTCTCGGGTGGGATTATTTTTCTAAAACTGTTCTCTAAAGCTGACTGAGTAGCTGACCCTCCCTAGTTGCATCTGCAAATGTGAAATGGTAAAATGAGAAATTAGTTTCACCATCTACATTTAGGGCATATCCAGTTATGCTCTGCCTGTTTGGCATGAATTGGAACTTTTTTTTTGGTTTTGGTTTTTAACGTAACTAGGCCAGTATAACTTAAAATGTAATCTGTGATGGGGTAAAAAGCTGACGATGCTTAAAATATTTAGTTGCTGTAATACTTGTCAGATTTTTAGAATTAGATCACCAGAAAATACCAACAGCTAAAAGTATGCAACAAAAACAGAGGCATTTTTTTCTAGTGATGGTGGTGAACAAGGGGACGTAGACTGTTAAGTGATGACGTCAAAACTCCTGCTGTTGCTCTGTTTTCCTCTTTGTGCACAGGGCTCATTCAGTGAACTTGTGGGATTTCTGGTCCATTGCATTAACATGGCCGTTATGCTAACATTCCCTCCAGCAGTGGTCCTATTGGTTCCCTCCATGACCTCAGGTAAAATGTTGTTCCCTATTATTAAACTGTCCTCCCTGTCGTCATGTTTCTGTACATTACTGAGACAAATAGTTAACTAAAATAGTCTCATCTCTTATGCAGCCAAAACACTATCCATTTATTGGTAGTTTACAATGTAGAAAATAATTTAAGGGTAATAAAGATTAACAGAACATCCACATCCTTGCCCTTCACAGAAACCGGCAGCCAGTTTGGCAGTGCAGTAAAAGGCGTCTCTTATACAGAGTCATAATTGGAGTCGGTTAGTGGTAATGGACCAGTTGGTCATGACTGGATTGTTTCCAGCTGGCTCTGAGGAGGCGAGGGGAGGGGAGGGGAGGGGAGGGGAGGGGAGAGGAGAGGAGAGGAGATGGGTGTGGTTTGCTGTGCTGTGCAGGGTCATCCAAGGGTCACTACCTTCTGCCTTCATCGTGCCCCGTGGCAGAAACCATAGTTGTCTTTTACAGGCCACATGATTGGGAATACAGCATACTGTGTTTTTACAGGAAGTACAAGTGCACAGAATCCCTCATTAAATTAATGAGAGATTCTTTCAGATTTTTTTTTCTTTTTAGCATGAAACAGTTGCATTGATGTGCATTATTAAAAAAAAAATAGATCTATGGAAATAGTATTGCTTGTTAGCATTCATTTACATTCAACAGGAAATTTAACTATTGTGTCTTTGTGTATTTCTTCACGAGATTAGATAATGTCTTAAGAAAAGTACAGCAACATCTAAGAGTAATAAAATGTGTCAGAAAACCGCGTACTTGTACTTGTGGTAGTTGTCCAAATGTTACTACTCCCCCAGACTGGCTCACTTGTATTGTGGTAAAATCCTAGACTTCTACCAGGGTTATATATTTTTAGCTGGAACATGTAATTGACAAATATTTCACTGACAAGGTCACATTTGTCACATCATCCACAAATGTTCCATGGTAGGAGTGTTTTATGTCATGAACTTGATAAATGTATTTAGTTCAGTTGTTTTGGCACAGCACCAGTCTTTTACTCTTCATGCCTTAGTAAGCACACCCCTGGCTTTATATCAATCAAAGGACATCCATGCTGGGTGTTTCCTATGTAAGGATGGTTTATTTTATCCCAGAAAATCATTGTTTCCCATCTTGGGCTATTTTCCTCTCCTCTTCTCCTCTCATATGTTCTCTCACTGGGAGGTGAAGAAGTAAAGGAGTTGCTCCATCTGTCTGTCTGTTTTCTCTGCACTGCTGTTCACACAGGAAGGACAGCTGACAGAGGGCAGGTGTGTGTATGTATAAATATATGTGTACATACTGATATTAAGTTGTGGGGGACATAGACTAGGTCTGTTAACACAGTCACATTGTGGTGCCCTAACTCTTTTGGGAACCAAAAGCAGGACCTCCATAACATAAACATTTAGATGTTGAGGTGAAAGCAGTTGCTGCAGGAAGAGTTAGGACTGACCAAGAAGTGGTCTCTATAAGGTAAATTAATGTCATCATGTAAGTGCAATGTCCTGTGGCAAAGAACACCTCTGTGTGTGCGTGTGTGTCTGTCTCTCTGTGTGAGAAAGAGAGAATAAGAAGGGGGGGGGCGCGCTATTGCATTTACTGGACACATCTGCAGTGGCCAATGAATGTGTAATCTTTGTGCGTCTGCCTATCTACTGCCATCATTTCATTATTTCTAAGGACACGACTTTATTAAGTGTAATAATTAAAACAGTTTGAACTAAATGTGCTGTTTCATTATAAAACCTTATTAACGGGTTACTGATAACAGTGAGATTTCTGCTTATTTGGAAAAACTGTAAAAAATAAAAATCATAGATATTATGAGATGGTGTAAAACATCCTGTAACATTCTTAAGCATTCACTTAGCCAGCTTATCAAATTATGACTCAGCCACTATGCACACTGAGCTATCGAAGCTTGGTACAGCGGTGACACCACATCCTAGTGAGCGCGGGTTCTGGTATGTTTTTACCCACTCACGCTCACCTGTGTGTGTGTGTGTGTTTTATGATGCCTATCTCTGGAGTCACTGTCTTGAAGAAAATCTAGCTGTTTAGGAGTCACACTGAGCCAGTGAGACAGATGGTTAATGGATAAGATCTGGTATGGTTTGCTGCCAGGTGTGCTGACCTCCTCCTCGCCCTGCTGGCACAATAGACAGTTTTTGTTTGTGTGTGTGTCTGAGTGTTTGTCCACATATACAAGTGTGTGTTTGTGTGTGTTTTTGTTCTTTGTTCGGCTTGATCCTTTTCTATCATGCATATGGTGACTATTGATAAAGCCCTGCTAGGCAAGCTGGTGTATGCGTGTGCTTGCAATTTACAAAATATGTTTATTGATCTCCTTTCAAATCAGCTTTTCCTCATTGGCCAATTAACAAAACGTTGGCACTGGTTTATGAGTGCACACTCAAAACAACAACAACATGGTGACAATGTAATAATGTCCTTGGCACAGTTGGACTGCTCTTATACTTTGAGCTGAGATGATTTATTTAGCTGAGCTTGTTTTGCTGTTTGTTCCAGATCAAATGACAGCCTCTCATTGTCTGTCTCCCTTCTTTTTTTCTCTCTCCTACCTCTTTACTCTTTGTTTTCCATTCTGTCCCTGGCTCTCCTTCTAACATACATCCCACATTTTTTGCTCACATTGTCCTCCTCTTAGTTTTACCTCTTTGTCGTCCTCATCCATTCTTCCTCACTATTATTTGCTGTCTGCTGTCATTCTACCATATCTTCCTCAACATCTTATTCCGTATGTGAGTTAATTACATGTTCCTGGATTAGTTTTTCCATATCACAGTGTTAATCCTTACCTTTTTTTCTTCCTCTCCCCATGACAGTTGGAGGTTTATTCGTACTTGGTACTTACACCATTCTCCTACTTAAACTGTACTCCTATAAGGATGTCAACTTGTGGTGCAGGGAGCTGAGCACAATCAAGGCCAAGAAACTGTCCAGGTCACTGTCTTGTAAGTCATATATACACATGCATACTTATGAAGAGTTAGATTTTGCCTTCACTGAAATGTGTTTTTAATCATAAGAAAGTTATCAGGTTATTTTTATGATTTAAATGTATTTCAGTGTGATTTTAATCTGTACCCAAAAAGAGTTTTCAGTACACTGCTCATGCTGTTATGGTGACATCTACTGGCAGACCTTTGATGCAACAGCTTTTAGAAGAAATTTTAAATAAAGCATACATAAACTGTGACACTGCTGTTTGTAAATTTCTTTTATATCTGGTACAGGCCCATCAGAACAGCATTTCTATGAAGGTGACCGCAAGGTGTGCTATCCTGGCAACCTCACCCTCCGAGGTACTCAAAGCATCCTATTACTGTTTGCTAGGAACTGAGCTGATCAGTTTCTCATGTACCACTGCCTCTGTTTTATTATGTCACATTTTCTGATTAACTGCCACACTGACCTCCTCTCCATCTCTGTAGACATGTACTATTTCATCTTGGCTCCGACTCTGTGCTATGAGCTCAACTTCCCACGTTCTCCCAAAATTCGCATGAGCTTCCTGCTAAGGAGACTGTTTGAGATGGTGAGGAAATCCCATATCAGCATCACCCATTAAATACTGCTTTTATTGTAGCTGCACGGTGAAGTCAGCACAGAAACACACTCGCATTTTACAAGCGTCACCTAAAAAGTGCTAAAGAGTTTGACTTATTCGGATGGCAGATGGCTGCCCGTCCCTGAGCCTGGTTCTGCTGGAGGTTTCTTCCTGTTAAAAGGTTTTTCCTTCCCAGTGTACATGTGATTGTGATAAGGGTGGCATGGTTATACAAAAATCCTGGGCTAAACATATAATATAGCTTATGTATGACATTGCTGAGATCTGGGCATAGCTCAACATGTCAGACAAAAGAGTCCAGTTTCACTTAAAGAGTGAAACTGGATGTCTCCACCAAGTTTCATTTTTTCAAAAAGTAAAAAAAAAATTGTAATATAATTTTTTCTCATTGTTTTCTGTTGATCTCTAGCACTGGCAATTTATTTCTCTGAAACTGTGTCTTTCTCCTCAGCTTTTCTTCATCCAGCTGTTAGTTGGTCTCACTCAACAGGTACAGTCTGATCAGCTCAAACTGATTCGGATTGCCCGAATCTGCTATGTGAAATGACTTTGTCACAAATACGAAATTACCATATAAAATGCACGCATTGCAGCTCATGTCTCAAAGTAGCTTAACATTTTTTTTTTACTTCTCTTTCTGTCAGTGGATGATTCCCATCATTCAGAGCTCAATGAAACCACTAGAGGTAAGGTGGGCAAAATGACCCAGAAGCTACAAACAGGAAGTGTTACTGAATAGTTGTCAGTTCTTCTTGTTTTCCTTCCTCTAGGACATGGATCTGTCCAGGATGACTGAGAGACTTCTGCGATTAGCTGTGAGCAAAAACTAAACTGCAATTTTCACTCACCGCTGAACTTCAATGATATGAAAGTCATTAAGAAACAGAGCTCCAGTCTTGAGAATGATGCCAAGAAAACAACAAAGTATTTTATTTTCCATTGTAATTGGCAGTGTTTTGGTCTTGCAGTATAAGGCTACAGTTTATGAACAGAGATCATGCTAAAACTGTAGTGCTGCTTCCCAATCATTGTTATACAAAGGGAATGCAATTTTAAGTGACCTTTATCAGCATATACAGTGTGTAGGACTGTATATTTTTTGTTTTTTGACAAAAACAAAAAATTTTGTTTTTGTCAGAAAGAGCAAGAGCTTTTCAACACAGCCTTTCTCAACATACTGGTTTTATTTAGAAAGCATACATTATTCCATTTTGCACACAATAATAGACTTTTGTCAGAAAAAAACAATAATTGCCAGGGTTGGTATTATTATGCGATCAGTATTATTATTATTATTATTATAGGGTCAGTATTAGCACCATGAAAAACCAACCTTTTTATTGAGTCTTAGCAATGATGGGCTTTAACTTTGTAATGCTCAAAACCTGTAAAATCAAGGTAAAACTGAGAGTTATCAGTGTATATATAAAAACCTAAACCTGCCAAAAACAAAAATCAGTTTAGACTTCAGGAAAAAGAATTGCTGATGCTCACAAAGCACAACAACCAAAAGACCAAAGTGAGCATTATCGACTGGCCTGCACAAAGCCTTAACTTGAATCCCGTTGAAAATCTGTGGGGTGAACTGAAGACCAAGGTTCATGCCCGAAGACCATCAAATCTGGAGGAGCTTGAGAGATTTGCCAAAGAAGAATGGGCTGGGATTGCTCAGGAGGCATGTGAGGCTCTTTGAAAACTACAACAATGACTGCAGGCTGTTATCCAGCAAAAAGAATACACAGTTGATTATTAGCATCAGGGGGGCTAATAAGTAGTTTTTAGTTTTTGTGAAATTATTATGTTTCTCTGTTCAAAGTAAAATAATGTTAGCATCCAAAATAATCTGTGATTTTTGGAAAAGCTGTGTGAAAACAATCCTTGCTCTGTTTAACAGCACTTGGCAAAAAAGAAGGTGTTTTGATAGGGAAGGCTAATGATTCTGTTCTTATCTGTATATGTAAATTGTAAACAGTTACAGTGTGTTTTGAGAGTTCCTTGAGATTGTGGTGTTTCAACAGCACATTGGGCAGTGGAGGTCTTCAGTGTATATTTTGTTCTTGTTCACGAGTCTTGAATTTGTCTTTCCAGGTTCCTAATCACTTGCTTTGGCTGATGTTTTTCTATTCGTTCTTCCACTCATCTATGAACTTCACAGCTGAGCTGTTGCGCTTTGGTGACAGGCAGTTTTACAAGGACTGGTGGTAAATATTTGTCCGTATTTATGAATTTTATGAGGTGTGGTGAACTATGCTCAAGGACTGGCTCAGAGTAGCTACATGCACTAGTAATTGCATGTGTGCATGAGAGTCGATTTTATGTGCATACTCATGAATCTATTTGGGTTCATATCAGTGCCGTTTGTGTAATCGAAGGAATAAATTTTATGGATCAATTTGTGTGTTTCCAATATTTGTAAATTGGTGTCAGTGAGTGCATTGTGGGATAATTTGCTTTCTCTTTTCCTGTGAGACAGGCATCTTTTTTAAATATTTATCGATATTAATCAAACTGCTTTAAATCCATTATTGCAAGGCTGTAATCCTTCAGCTCACTGTTTGCTGACTTTTTTTTTGTTTTTTGTTTTTTTTTAGGAATTCAGAGTCAGTGACATATTTCTGGCAGAACTGGAACATCCCAGTGCACAAGTGGTGTCTGCGGTAAAGTGAATTATTCACACACTAAGACATTAGAAGGGAGGAATTAAATCATAGAACTCGGCACAGGAAACAGCAGTGAATTTGATGCAGGGGGACGCGCTTAACAAGGCACGCTGATGTATTTAGGAAATTGATTCATCTGGCTGTGATTGAAGAAGCGGTGGTGGTAAATACAGCAGGAGCAGCAAATATATTTCTATTAAACCAGATGAAGTAAACACAATGCCTCCTGAAGTGTATTTTCTCTCACAGAGGCATAATTACAGCACGTTCATCAGTAGTACACATGGAAAAATTCAAAATTACTAAAAATAAAATACTTTGTTCTCAATCAATTTCTATAATAATAATAGTCCCTATAGAAATTTATATAATTAATATAGTTGTCTGTATTATTTTTATGCATGTATTCACCCATTGTTATATTTTTCCTTCTGTGTGGTTTGCAGCCACTTTTATAAGCCGCTTCTGAGGAGAGGGTTCAGTAAACTGTTCAGCCAATCAGCTGTCTTCTTTTTGTCAGCTTTTTTCCATGAGGTAAGGACAGAGACCAGAACTGCCTTTTCTGCTGACCTTTTACAGTCCTATGGAAAACTAAGCACACGCCTACCACTTTTAGAGGAATTAAGAGGGTAAGGAGCAACAAGTGTGAGCACCTCTATAAAAGCAGAAATGTTGGCAGTTTACTGGTCTGGAGCATTCAGGTGTGTGTTAACACAATGACACAGACTTAATAGGAGTGAATGCCCAGCAAATTCCCCCCAAGATCAGTCAAAACCTAAGAGCTGCGTCTCTGACTCCACAGGCCTCAGTTAGCATGTTTGATTTTAAAGTTCATGACAGTACAATTAGAAGAAGACTGAACAAGTATGGTTTGTTTGGAAGGATTGCCTGGAGAAAGCTTCTTCTCTCTAAAACAAACATGGCAACACAGTTTAGGCTTGCAGAGCTATATCTGAACAAACCACAGGATTTCTGGAACAGTGTCCTATGGAGAAGAGACCAGAGTGGAGAAACAACGTATCAGCACAAACACCTCATAACAATTGTCAAGCACTGTGGTGGTGATGAGCTTGTTTTATAGCCACAGGATCTGGGCGCCTTGCAGTCATTGAGTCGCCCATGAACTCCTCTGCATACCAAAGCATTTCAGAGTCAAATGTGAGGCCATCTTCCAACTTGGATGAAACTGGATTGCGCAGCAGGACAATGATCCTGAGCACAGCATCAAATCTACAACAGAGCAGCTGTAAAAGAAAAGAAGTCTGTTGCAATGTCAAAAAGTCCAGACCTCAATGAACAGAAGCCATGTTGTAACAAAGAGTGAGTCAAAATTCCTCCACAATGATGTGAGAGACTCAAAGTCCTACAGAAATTGTTATTGCTGCTAAAGGTGATAGGACAAGTAATTGAGTCATGGGGTGTGTTTAGTTTTTCACTGGATTGCATACAGTCCTGTAGAAAAAAAAAATCACATGACTGCATGTTGACCTAGAATATAATGTACACACTGTTTTAGATCTTTATCAGTGTGGTGCAGATTCTTAATTATATTTATAGGGATTAAAGCTGAAGATTGATGCTGATTTTGATTTTCTTTCTGTTTCCGTGTCAGTACTTAGTGAGTGTTCCTCTCAGGATGTTCAGATTTTGGGCTTTTATGGGCATGATGGCACAGGTAAGACCCAATACAAACCACAGGTGATGAACATACAGCTGTAGCTGACACAAACTGTGCAGTGTACTGATTATAAATCATTCATAATGCGGGGTCAAATTCCTCCTGTCTTTTTAATGGCTAAAAGAAAAATCACTTTAGGAAGACCAGAAGCAATTAAACAGTGTGTGTAGCTGAGTCATACAGAGGGTAAAAAAAGTGTTCATATTTCTTTGTTTGGCTCCAGTATATTTAACTTAATAAAGAACCTCGTTAGCATAGCAGAGGATATTTGATGCACATAACTGGCTAGAACAGAAGGCAATATAAAGGCTTCTTTCCATTAGCTGTTTCTCTGAGTTTTATATTAACAGACAGAAGAAATAAGAAGCTGAGTAGAAGCTGTAGTTAGTGATGTGGCACAATCGGCACTTGTGTTTTTTAATGATGTGTTTTACTTGCTCACCAGCTTCCGTTAGCCTGGTTTGTCGGTCGCTTCCTGCGTGGAAACTATGGCAATGCTGCAGTTTGGATTTCCCTCATTATCGGGCAGCCGTTTGCAGTCCTGATGTACGTCCACGACTACTACGTCATTCATTACAGACAGGAGGGAGACTAGTGCACATGTATATTCGTCCAACTTGACAACACATTTTTCTGACTTGTGTATAAACACCACTAATCTACAATGCAGGTACTGTAGCACACATTGTCCTCTAATCCTACATGTCAGGAGGAGCTGATCACATTGACTGTGTTGTGGTTGTAGCATGTTTACATTAGGCACATTGACTGGTCTTCCTCCTGCTAGGATAGACTGAAACAAAAAAGAAGACAAATGTTTATCTTGAAACTCTACTGTAACATAAGGAGAAAGTTGATGTGACATGCAGCATCATACTCAGGGGATTTTTATTTCAGTGCCTTGTTAAAAAAACAAAAAAAACAAAACACTGATGTCAGTTTGGGATTGATATTTATGGTCAATTTATTGTTATTAGTACTGTGAGAACGGCAGACACAGGATTTTGTTTACTCTGTTTCCACAGAGGGTTTAGTCTTCTTTATGGGGAGTATAGTCACTCTGCCTGAACATTTATGAAATGCTAATATACATGTAACAGCATGATTCAAAGGGTTGTTGTTGGTTAGGAAATAGATTTATGATCCAACATGTTCATTTTGTGACCAAAGGGGCCTTAAACTGGTTTTACTGTAAGGAGAGGGTCACAAGGAGAGATGAATGTATGCTTCTATGACTTCATTAATGTAGCTTTTTCTCGCAAATTATGGTTATTGCTTTTAAAGTCTGTGTGTATTTTTTTTAACTGGGGTGCATCATAAAGTCAGACTTGAAAAGCAATTTCTGTGTAATGTGAATTAATA
>VUQK01000258.1:3088-29887 GCA_015106715.1 Bujurquina vittata | reverse complement strand
TGTAAGGAGAGGGTCACAAGGAGAGATGAATGTATGCTTCTATGACTTCATTAATGTAGCTTTTTCTCGCAAATTATGGTTATTGCTTTTAAAGTCTGTGTGTATTTTTTTTAACTGAGT
This sequence comes from Bujurquina vittata, assembly GCA_015106715.1. Taxonomy (NCBI): domain Eukaryota; kingdom Metazoa; phylum Chordata; class Actinopteri; order Cichliformes; family Cichlidae; genus Bujurquina; species Bujurquina vittata. The sequence goes on along the minus strand of VUQK01000258.1, from coordinate 29,767 downwards.
AGCTATCGTCGATCAATTGCTGCAACACTTTTTGTATATCTATCTTTTTTAGATATGAGAGCAAAAATAATATGGGACAGAATTACAGAATATGTGGTTTTAGCCGCCGGACTAGTGCCAAGAAACAATGTGTAACATCTCAAAATGTGTGCCGGAAAATAAAATTTTGATTTAAGTCATCAGGAATGGTGAAGTGTGTATTATTTCATTTGTGCCATCAGAACTAAGTGAGTTCTTCATGGCAAAGGTTCAGCAAGGTGCTGGTAACATTCTTCAGAGGGTTTTTGACCTGATAGCTTCACAGTTGCTGTAGATTTGTCACCTGCGCGTCCATGATGTGTGAATCTCATTCCACCACAAACCAAAGGTGCGCTGCTGAATTGCGATCTGGTGACTGTGGAGAATATTTGAGTACAGTGAATTCATTTGAATGTTAAAGAAACCACTTTGAGATGATTTGAGCTTTGTGGCATGGGGCATTATCCTGCTGGAAGCAGCCATCAGAAGATGGGTACACTGTGGCCATAAAGGGATGGAGATGGTCAGCAACAATGCTCTGGTAGGCTGCAGAATTTAAATGTTTGCTTGATACTAGGAGGTCCAAAGTGTGCCAAGAAAATATCCTTCACACCATTACAGTACATCACCAGCAGCCTGAACCTTTGATGCAAGGATGGAACCATGCAGTAGAAATTGATACCCATCAGACCAAGCAGTGTTTTTCCAATCTTCTAGCCTCCAATTTTGGTGAGCCTGCAAACTGTAGCTGCAGTTTGCTGTTTTTATGAGATGTGGGGTTCTGCTGCTGTAGCCCATCTGCTTCAAGGTTCCATGAGTGCTCAGAAATGCTCTTCTGCATTTCTTGGTTGTAGTAAGAGGAAAATTAACAGTAACTGAAATAAACAACCAGCTCAAAGAATTCTGGACATTCTCCTCTGACCTCTGGCATCAACAAGCCATTTTTGCCCAGAAAACTGCCGGTCTCTGGATATTTTCTCTTTTCAGACTGTGACAGCTGTGCCTACTGGCACCTCACTGAAGCGGACCAGTGATGGTAACTGGTTGATATATGCATGTATTTATATATTGATTTGTTAATTTAGATTTTCAATTAATTTAATTAGCCTTACTTTTTTGTTAACTATTTGCAGTGCACACATTTAGGTAACCTTAGTTGTCAGTTGCTATGTTTTTGATATTACTCTATGCAATGGATTAATTTCTCTTTTGTTTGAGTTACTAGTTTTCTTTGGAGCTGCTGCTGCTGTGGGACCAGGATGAGCTCCAGCTGCCCTTCTCCTAAGATGGCTGGCATAACCTCGTTAGGGGGTTTTACCATTTGTTTGTTAGGGGAGGGGGAATTTGGTTATTAGTAGTTTTGTTATTTTTCTGCTTTGAACTGTTTTGGTTAAGTTGCAGTAGCACTTGTTTAATTTAGAAATTAATTAGCATTTTGACTTATATTTGTTTGTTAAGTTTAATTTGTTAGTTTGTGCTGGTCTGTTTGTTATGTACCTCCCCTTGTGTGTCGGCAGTGGTCTGATCAGCCACTATTTAAGTTCCCCTCTTTTGTTTGGTGGAGGGTTTTTGTTTGGGGCTTGAGTTCTAGGTTACTGCTTGTGCTACAGTTTAGTTTATTGACTTTGGTTTTGGGCCCAGTTTATTATTTTTTGGAACACTTTTTGTAATAAATTAACAATTTTTTTGAAACCATTCCGTGGACTTCTGGTCCACGGAACCAGAGAATGGTTCCGCGGACCAGAGAATGGTCTGTGTGCAAATCCCTCACACAGACCATTCTCTTTAAAACCTAAAGATGGGTGTTTGGGAAAATTCCAGTAGATGAGCCATTTCTGAAATACTCAGACTAGTCCATCTGGCTCTAACAACTGTGCCACATTTAAGGTCACTTAGATCACCTTTTTCCCCCATTCTATTATTCTGAACTCCAGCAGGTCATCTTGACTGTGTCTACAACCCTAAATGCACGTAGTTGCTGCTTCTGTGTTACAGGAGCTGACATTTGCATTAATGCACAATTGAACAGGTGTACCCAACAAAATGGCCGGGGAGCATTTATTTTAGATGACTGGCTTAAAGCTTAAAGTGGATCATTTCAGATAAATTATAACTTAATTTTTCCTTTGATTATTCCAAGCTACTGATGTTGGATAATTTACTGACTGCAGGGTGTTCTCACTGTTTTACTTTTCCCCAGGAGTAAGGAGTAAATAGAGAAGTAAATCGATAACTCAGAAAGAGGTAAGCAGGGTTACAAATTCTTAGCTTGAAGATGTTTGGGTGACAGTAAGATTCAAACTTATACACTGCTTACCAATTTTTTTAGACCACAACCCAATGTACAGTAAGTTTAATGGCACAGCTGCTATAAATTAATTGTATTGGTAATTAGCAAAATGATGGTTTCTGTAATGGTTAATCCACCACTGTGCACAAGTGCTTTAATTGAACAGAAAGGTTGATGCAGACTGTAGAATTTTTAACAAGACACTGGACTAAAGACAGTATTTACTGAAGTCAGAGGTAAAGCCATGCACTCAGTTTGTGAGAACAAAATGCTAAAATGAGTATGGGACCCGAGAGTAGAAATCTGAGAGTTTTGTGAGATGAAAGGCAAGGACGTCCCAGAGCTGCTGATGTGACTGTCTTTTAGCTCTCTCTCACTGAACAAGAGCGGCTGAAAAACTGCAGAGGAAGTCATGAAGTCTTTGGAAATTTGCAAAAAAAAAATGCACATTTTTTTAATGATATTTTTGGGGGGAATGTTGTTTAAATAGTGATAAAATGTTTTCATTTTACTACATCTACATCTTGAAAATTAATTACTATTGAGCAAAATTGAGTTCTACAACAGTCCCAGTTTCTGATGTGGCCCCTTAGATAAGTTAATTGTCCACCCCTGTACTAGAGGATTACTTTTTCTCAAGCTGCCACCCCAGTGTAAACATAACAATATAAATGCAATTAATAAAAAAGACCTGTCTTTATTCTGTGTCTCATTGTGCATCATTCAGTAATTCCTCACAGAGCACTCTGGGTTATTTCTTGGGAAGAAAAAAAAAACAACTACTGCACTTTTCTTCCATCTTGTTTCCAATCGGTCCTTTCAGCCCTTAATGCGCTTCATTGTGCTGCACTCTGTGTAGTAGTCTTATACTTATCCAGTGGCTTCTGTCATTAAATTCAACACCCTGTTGTAAAAAGCTCTAAAGTAATCAAATATTTATAAGTGATATAAATCTGTAATAATGATGATGATGTCTGTGATTTGCCCATGACACTCACCAATCTTAACCATTTCATTGTTCTTTCTGCTCCTTTATTAAGAGTAGAATGTGACCATGTGCTGCATTCAGAAAAGCAAATTTACTCCCATCCTTGGATGCTGGGTTAATGCCTCACTTCATTGCATCCCAAATTACAGTAAGAGTCATACGCATCATTTCTCTCACACGCTCCGCTGCTGTTCCAAAACAACTTTAAAGTTCACTCTTATTTCTTTTGGCAGTGCATTTTTAAACTGCTGGTGTTTAACATGAGTGTGCATGATAACAAGCTAAAAGCAGAAATTGCAAACAGACGCAGTCACTAATGCTGATATACTTCAGTCTTTAGTCATTTACCAAACCAAACTACTTTATGTCATCGTTTGTCTATGAGATCCATCATGATTAGGCTACGTACCTGGCTGAATATTCAATTTAAGACAGTGACAGACATCATTTTACCACTTTGCTACTGGGTATTTTATCCAAAGGCACAAAACCAGGTCACATTCTCACTTTTTTTCCCCTGTGGTAGTAGATTAGTCATCCAGAAATGTGAGGACAGGGCTGTGAACCTGCATTGTGTCAGGTTGACAGAGAGTTAAACATGAAGTCTGGGGCAAATCATTAAGTTTCTAAAGTCTGACATTTGGTTAAACAATCACCAGCGGTTAGACTGTAGATGAGACAGGACACTTTGGATGCGGGGTGCACTACAGAGAGCCCCCTTAAAATAAAAATAGATATAATTTTTCAAAAAAAAAAAAAACTCGGTGGGAAATGGTATATAGCTAGTTTGGTGCCAGTCTCTAAGGACATTATTGTTTGTGTAGAGACGCCACAAGAATGTGACAGTTTATTGTCTAGGCCGAGGAAATGCTGATTTCCTAATGCACGATTCTCAGAACACGTTTTAATCATCAAGTGATTTAAAGGAGTCTTTAAAAGCACTTGTCTTCAATATTCCAAAGTGTTGTGCTATGGTTGCAAGAGGGCTGTGAGTGTTTCCTTTCACATTTTCCACTTGTGCATCTTGTCAGTAAGGATACATGTAGTTGTTTGCACAATCAATAAATTCATCATTTCCATTACACAAGGAAGCCAGGAGACTGTGCAAAAGAAAGAGAATTTTTGCTGCAGATGGCTGCACCAATCTAAGAAGTGCAAAATCTTCAACATCTGTCATGATTCATCGTCGTTCAGTATGATATAAACCAAACCTTCCAGATTCTCTGGTTGCGAGCCACACATTGATGCACTGTCTCTCTAAAGGCATACATTCACCAACACATCAGATACTGTAACTGTCTTTTTGTTACCCACACATACAGACAGATATATTCACTGTTTTTCTCTCAGGCTTTCTCTAGAATATTCCTCCCGCCCCTGCTCCTTGCACTTCTTTCCTTTCTGTCCTTACACTCCTCGTTCTAACAGGTTGATCCATGACACTTCTCTTGGCATCCGTTATTCCGGATCTTTTCAAGTATGCCTGACAAGTTATGAGTGATGATGATCTGCTTGTCAGGAAACCAGGAGATGCAAACCTGTCCCACTCTGCAGCACTGCGGGAGGACTGAACCAGGGAGTAGTTATAAAGAGGCAACATTTATTTACATTCCTGTATTTAGGTTATACACAAGAAGTACAGGGAGGTTTCTTCCTGTTAAAAAGGGTTTTTTCCTGCCCACTGTCGCCAAGTGCAGCAGTTGAAGGACTTTTTACGATGAAACACTAATGAGACACATTATTTTAAATATTAATAAAAACCTATGTGTGGAGTTGTTGTGTGCTATGTGCTTGAGTGCTATGTGTGCGCATGCTTGCGCTTTAACACTGATGCATGTGCGCAGTGTATATAGGCACACATGTGTGTCCCACAGAATGTAAACACATTCTAAGACTTCCTGTCTGAGGTTCAAACTGAAGAGAGAGAGTGAGGGAGGAAGGTATTAAGCATGAGCCACTGAATGATGAGAAAGACTAAAAATGAGGCTAAAAGAAGGAGAAAGAGGGGAAGAAGAGAGAAATAAGGATATGCAGAAACAGGTGAGATTTACAACAACAGATGGAGTGGGTGTTGGATGTGAGGGTGTTTGAAAAAAATCTGAGAGATTCAGGATGGACAAGGACATCTCGTTCACAGATTTGAAGAAGAGCATTGATTATTGCAGCTGACGGACACGACCGGCGCACTCAAAACACAAATGAAATTCTACCTGATGATGAACTGCTTAATTCACAACAATGGCTTACATAAAAGTGGATGAAGATACAAAGATGCAAAGGTCACTGAAAGCTGAAGTGTCTTTGAACAGCGATGAAGGATTTTTGGATTAGGATTTAAGGACACACTAATTTCATCAGCGCTGATGACTTCAGTTACTCAGTTGACTGATCTCCTTTTTCTCAGCTGGTACGTTGCCATGAAACAGTCACGTTTTATTATCGAATCACATGAAGTGTTGGATGTTTGTGATATGTTTCTCAATCACAGCGTGCTGAAAGCGAGCTCTTGTTGCAAATGTGAATAGCCTCAGATCAGAGCTGCCTCGAAGGGTTTAAAGTAAAACTAGAATAAAAAATGAAAATATATTACTATCCCACTCCAAATATGTATGTTTGTGACACACATGCACACACATGCGCGCGGACACACACGCGCACGCGCAGACACAAACAAAGCAGGACTCCCACGCTAATGGAATTTATTTGGACAATGCTGTGATCTGCCTCCGGGCCCTCTCTTTTCCTCTCAGTATCACTTTGCAGTCATTGCATCATGACTGTCTTTGAATTTGAAAGAAGAACAACAGCAATAAGATGGAAACAGTGATGCATTAGATTATGTCTCAGTTGACTAATATTGACAAATATTAAACCTGTATCTCAGTATATCTTGCACAGCGGCTCTGGGAAGCAGGCACACCTTACAGCATAGAAAGTGTCTATACTGTATAGTAAATTTCATTTTAGATGAATAAAATTTTAAATTTCTTCCCAGAAATCTTTACTCAATAGCCCAATGGCAAAGCGAAGACATAATTTTGAAATAATTTTTGCAGATATATTAAAAATCAAGGTTTTCATTTTACAAAAAGTTTACATTTGAAGCCATTTTGGAAGCAGCTCTAAATTTGGATTATGGGAAGTCTCTACCAGCATTCCACCCCTGGATTTGTTCAGGTTTTCTTTGTGACAGATCCAATCAACCTTCTATCAACCAGCTATGAACTATAACCTTTGGGTCTCTCTGCAGATGTTCCACTGGATTAAATTCTAGACTTTGGTTTGACCACTCAAAGACAGTCAAATATTTAAATCCTGAAACTATCCCAGTGTTGTTTTGGCTGTATGTTCTCTGTTCTGACCACTTTCCCTGTCCCGTGGTACTTACAGCCACAGCACGATGCTGCCATCACCACACTTTTATGCTGCGTTTCCATTAGTATCTACTCAGCGCGGGTCGACTCAACTCGCCACGGTTTTGTTTTGTTTCCATTACAACTGAGGACCACCTCAATGTCTGGTGTTCATCAGACATGATGCTTGTTCTACTCAAAGTGCTAAACATGTATCTCAGACCAGAGATCTTGACACTGTCATGAGAACTGTCTGTGCTCCCACCACAACTGCCCGGTTTTCTACAGAGACAGTTACTTGCTGGTCTTTGTAACAGTGAAATATAATAATGGACATAAGGAACAGAGGTCATGCAAAGGTCACTCCATGAGCATTTCAAAATCTAAAAAAATGCACTTTTCTCACTCTCAGAAACATTAATTAATGATTAATTGTTTATTTATTAATGCCAGGTGGGTGATTGATACTGTAAATTCAAAATGAATCTGTAGTTCAAAATTTGGTTTAAACATTTGCTATGAAGGAATTCTCTGCCCACACAAAAACTGATGTGGACCATACTGTGAAGGTATGAAACATGAACAGTATGTAAAGGTTAATAAGATAGTGTCACAGGAAAAAGGTCTGACTACATTTCTAAATGAGAAATTTAAAAAAATCCAAACACATGTTTGTACTTTTGTTATATAGTTAATTTGAGTAGATTGAAAGGGAGAGAAAAACAATCCACCTACATGCAAATTGAAATGCTCTAAAATATCAGAAATGAATGAGACTACAGATATAACTACTGATATAATTTTTTTGCCATTCTGGAACTTACACACACTTCATGTTTATAATATCACTAGAAATTTCAAAACAAAACATCAGTCACATCTAGTTATTTCCAGATGCTTGAAGGCCTACAGCTTGTCATGTTGTGATGGGTTGTTTAAAACGACCATATATCATAAAAAGAAAGAAAGAATTAGCTCAACAAAGATTTTCCCCAGAGTTCCCTCCTGTAACACTTGTTGGCAGTGTTAATGATGATGAACTAGCTCAAATAAGCTGAATAATATTAAGGGGTGTCACTGTGAAAACACTCATTTATTTCCTCCAGTGCTCTTAATGTTATGTGGCTAGACTGCTCCAGTTCATGCAGATGAATGACATTATTCATGCCTCACCCTCGGTTGAGCATGTTATTCCCATTAGCATGAATAGACTACATTTTTCATCAGCTGGCTGATTATTTTGCTGAGACATTGGTTGTAATCAACAAGCATACACAACACAAAACACTGGGCTTCTTAAACTTTTCCACTGTGGGACTCACAAGAGTAATTAAACTGCATTTGTCATGGAAGACAACAGTGAAATCCACACTCATTTATGTTAAACCTCACGCAACCTTTTTGAAAGCTTTAAATGCCAATCGATCCCTCGGGAGATTGATTCATGTTTTGATGCATCTGTTTCATGCTGCTCGTCTCGTACTGTACTGCCGATCTGTTGGCTTTGAGTTTAAATCCTCAGATCAGTAAAGTTAAAATCTATCTATGCACCGATAAAAAGGAAAAGATGACAAAGTTAAATGAAGTATGTATTTGGCATTAGTGTAAATTTCAGTAGGACATTGTGTGCACATTGTAAGACTTGTCCAAGCTGTGATATTAGGTGAAAGGTGTAAAAAATATAACTTTCATATTTCTTTGTTCTTATATTGTCTAAATTTTCAGTTTTCGTCTGCACTTCCAAGTAATGTGTACCACAACAGTTATACTGTAACCTCGATCTGCTTAGCAGATGATCAGTTGATGTTTCATCTTCTGCATTTCCTCCTGATTTGTTGTTCTTTAGCCATTAAATGCCATACTGGGCTTGCAACATATCCAGTGTTAGCGTCTATAGAATAAGCAGTCAAATGATATGAAAGTAAACCTAAGCTTGTAAATATCCTATCCACACACAAACAGACTTCATCCAGTTTTTCAGTTTCACTCTATTTATCACAATTATGAGAAATATTCACCATCTTTCTTTCCAGGGGTAAATACACACAGGCCAGCTCAGACAAAGGCTAATTAATGTAGCCATGAAATGGTTCTCTTATTAGAAATCTAAGCTGTTTTGAACTATTTAAATGGATAACAAAGGATTTATTTCTCTTTTATTTTGACTGAATGAAAAGGTCCCCAGATCCTCAGAATAATGACATGTTTTTCTGTACTCTGAGAGGGTTATATCCCTGCCAATAAGAGCAAAAATGTTTATTTTTGACTTGTAATAATAGCTGGAATGAGAATTACTCATAGCCCCTCAGGGACTATTGCTGTAACAGTAAATAAATACAGTTACATTAAAAATAGATGGGTTAAGCAAACCAGATGTTTGGTTTAAAATTGCCATGTCAGTGCTGTGCCAACAGCAACAGCCAGTCTGAGGTCAGAGACAGAGAGAATGAGAAGGAGTAAAGTGTGTTCCTGCACACACTTATGTACAGTATATGTATACACACACACACACACACACACACACACGGTTGTTGCAAATAAATGAGTGTAAACCTTTGTGTTATTCTCTCTGACAGTTTCTACTGCAGCATCGGTGGCATCCTCACAGTCCGCATCAGTATCATTAACGTGGCTCATCAACACGTCACACCATTGATGTTCATCATTATGATGAACATCAATGGTACAGAGTCCTGGCTTTATATCAACACTTCCTCTCCTATCCTGCCTGTAATATCCAGTCCTGCTAACACAAGTGGTGTGGAAAAATATCTACAAAGACTGGCACATTTAGATGAGGGGCTCTACAATGACTTCTATGGTCTCTGGGTTGCACTCATGGTCATAAACTCCCTTATATTCCTGGTAAGGTGTTTTTATGGTGCCCTTCTAATGTTGTATACACTTACTTCTTTTTCTTTTGAAAAATATGCTGAAAATGAATACCTCTTGTTAATTTTCCATAAATCTCCTTCTGTTTTCCAGGTGGGCATGGTGCTCAACATAGTTGCACTTTATGTTTTCTGTTTCCGCACCAAGCAAAAGACCACCTCAGTGATCTACACCATCAACTTGGCAGTGACTGACCTCTTGGTGAATCTCTCTCTGCCGAGTCGCATCCTTCTCTACTACAGTGGAGGAGCTTGTCTCACCTGCTCATATCTGCACATCTTCAGCTATTTTGTCAACATGTACTGCAGTATCTTATTTCTAACCTGCATATGTGTCGACCGATACCTTGCCATTGTGCAGGTGAGTCTTGTCTGTAGTTTGGTTACAAAATCATGTTTGCAAAATGCTAGCTACTTACCAAATCTCACATCGAAAACGAACAAATCTGTGCATTCTGTTCTGCCTCTGCAGGCTGAAACCTCTCGTCGGTGGAGGAACTCCAGTGTGGCCAAATGTGTTTGCATTTCTGTATGGCTGTTTGCCATTGTGGTTACCTACTCCTTTCTCTCCACTGCTTTTCAGCACACAGGCTGCTGCATCTCAAAGCTACTCGTTCTTACCATCACTGAGTTCTTTTTACCTCTTGTCATCATTGTGATCTTCACTTTGCGCATTATGTGGGCTCTAACAGACCGACGTCTGATGCAGCAGAGCAGGTATAACCAATGCTTTCTTGTATTGGAGAAAATACTAGCTTTAAAATGTTTACATGGGTTCTCTCCAGCTACTCCAGCTTCATCCCACAGTCCAAAGATGCACATGCACGTTAAAGTGCATGTTAGGTTAAGTAGTGACTCTAAATTGGCACTGGGTATGAATGAGTCTATGTGACTGGGTGCACCCAGTCAGGGTGCACCCAGTCAGGCTAGGTTGCAACCCATGAAACGCAAACTACTGAAGCCATGCAGGTAATGCCAAATCTTAGTGGCAGATTTAACTTTATTTTTTATCAGGGACAGGAGAAGGAGGGCTGTCCAGCTGCTGACAACTGTGCTGATCATCTTCACAGTCTGTTTCACACCCTTTCACATCAGACAGGTGAGTGAGCAACAAGTATTTTTTTTTGACATATAAACTACTCCTCCTATTTAGTTATCCTCCAAGACTCAAATGTAACCGGTAACACCAGTGTATAAAATAAATATGAAAGAATATTTATAATGCTATCCGAAAACATGTCAAATAAGATAAAAGGGCAAGAAGAATTAATTCTATTCTGCCTTATGAAACTGTGGGTACTCCCAACTTTTTCCTCCAAAAAGGTTTCAAATGAACAAATGCGACACAGAAAGCGACTCATAAATTATGTCCACACTCAGGGGAACTTTGGCAATATTACCTTGTCGGTCAGATCGATTAGACAAGATAACTGGCTGATAAAGCAACGCCTACTGCTGCTTTTCTATATTTTAGATGTAATAATATAGTTGGTTTATTCCAATACTTGAGAAATTCATGTGTTACAGAAGCAGAAACAGTAAACACAACTGATGCCAATATAGATTTAAAAAATTATAATAGAATAATCAACAAATTAAAGACAATTTTAAAAGCAAACACAGTCAGGTCGATACATTTTTGCATAGTGACAGTTTTTGTAGCTTTGCCTCTTTAATAAAACAATCAGGATGTCACTGATTGTTTTATCTATCTTTAGGAATTGCAGTCATTTTTATGCACAGTCCCTGATTTTCAGCAGCTCAAATGTAATTAGAGAATTTATTGATAAATGGTTTACAACAAGGTGCAAAATCATTGGTCACTCTCAAGAAAAGTAAGGTGAGATTAGACTTTGGGAGAAACAAACAAAGATGAACTTGTAGCAGAATGATGGGAAGACAAAAATATGGAGGAGGAAAGAGCTCATGATCCAAAGCATTGCACATTAGCTGTCGAACATGGTGGAGCAATGTCAGTGGTCAGTAGTGTTCATTGATGATGTGAATGCTGACAGAAGTAGCAGAATGGATTGGGAAGCTTGCTTTACTCTCTCAATTCAGATCAGACAGCAGTTCAGACTGCAAAAGCAACTCAAGTGTTTTACAAGGCAAAGAAATTAGATATTCTTCGGTGTCCACATCAATCACCTGATCTTAACGTAATAGAGTATGCTTTTCAATTAATGCAGACAAACTTGAATTCAGCAAAGATCCATAAACAAGCGTCAACTGCAAGTGGCTGCAGTAAAGGCCTGGCAGAGCTTCGCAAGGGAAGAAACACAGCATTTGGTGATATTCAGGGGTTCTTGACTTTGGGCATGGACTACAGAAGCTTTCTTCTAAATACTGAAAACAATCCTTATATTTAAAATGATGTTAGTTTGTCCAGCTGCCTTTGAGTCTCTGAAAATGGGGCATTGTGTATAAAACATGGCTATAATTACTAAATGGTTAATGCAGTGCTTTTATTTTAAGTGCATTTGTACAAAAACCTATGGACCTGTATCTCAGTAAGGTAAAAAGAACACAAAAGAAAGGTGCTCAAATAAATAAAAAGAAAGAAAGAAAGAAAGAAAGAAAGAAAGAACGAAAGAACGAAAGAAAGAACGAAAGAACGAAAGAAAGATGTTAAAATAAAACAAAGGAGCCTAAAAACTAGACCAAAATACAATAACATGTCTATTAAAAAGCAGAATATAATACAGCAAGGATCTCAGTTAATTAAAATTTAAATAAAATAGAATTTAGATTAAGCTTTTATGGGAACATTTGCCTTTTTGTGTTGTAGGTGGTGGTGTACTTCTACCCTGACATGCCTCACCATGTGATAGTGTACCACCTAACTGTTACCCTCAGCAGTTTGAATAGCTGTATGGATCCTGTTGTCTACTGTTTTGTTACAAATAATTTCCAGGTGAGACTCAAGTCCATTTTTCTTTTCTCTTCCTTCACATTCTTCACCTTCCTTCACATCCTTCCTCCTTTCTCCACATCCATGCATCCCTTCAGGTGTGATATGTCCATCATTATTTTTTACTCATTGATTCTCTAAATAATTTACTGCCCTTGCTGTCCCCAGGCCACTATGAGACATCTTTTCCGCCGTGCAGAGCCTGAGCAGACCAGTGGTGACATTGTCAGTATGCAGCACAGCTCTAAAGCCTCAGGAGGCACGGCCAATGCCATGACGAATAATGTGATATTAATGACCAAGATTCCCAATGCACTGCAGAGCTTAAACATGGTAAAGAACCACACAGTGTAGGAAGGCTGTGATAGTGATGAATTCTGCAACGACCAGAAGAACTCAACACAGACATTCAGTGCGGCCATCAGTTTTTAATAATGAGCACCAAACAAGTCTTACAAAAACCAGTAGCATGCAGATGCTGTCTGCAGCCCAGGTTTCTCATCCCACCAAGAATCCCATTGCTCTGGACTGACTTTTCATCTGTGAGCGCCTCTGGACACGTGATCAGTTTAGCTTGGTGGATATTGTTATTTCTAGAAAACATAAAAGAAAATGTCTTATTAAAGTGTCTTCAATAGTCCAGTGTTGTATGTTTTTCTTTAAAGTGAATTTAGTAGAAATAGTCAAGATGCAGATTTAAAGAACTGATATTAACAAAGATGATTATAATTCAGCAGCGTGCGGTCACTTGCACAGAAAGGCAAGCAGAGACCCTTTAACAAGACCACATTAAAACACATCATTCAGATTAAAATAGATCATTCTGACAGCCTCTTACTGCTCTCTTACTGGCTAAAGAATTGTAAATGATTATTACTTCTATAATCCATCCATCCATCCTCTTCAGCTTGTAATTTAATCAGAAAATATTGGAATAATAACTACTGGTGTACAGCAGGGGGCAACATTGCACATCCTTGGAAAACCACTGGAGAAAGAGCCCAAAGGAAAGCCAAGCGCACTGGAAACTAACTAAACTACTAATCAAGTCAGCCAAATGGTACTGATTTGATAGGTGTTGACAAATATATAGTATTGATAGGGCCAATTTTTAGCAAAAGTATGCTAGTTAGACCTAGATTGGAATAAAAGAACAGGTAAATAAATGAATAACTAAAAAGAAAATGCTCTGACTGTCGCAGCGTCTCTTTTCCATTTTCTGAGACCTGTTATGGCATGTAGTGCATTTATTCCATTGCATTATGCATTCATTCATTTATCCATGCAGCTTATTAGTTAATGAGCTGGAAGCCTTTCATGGCCAACATCGATTGGTGAGGAGTTTGCTGACGGTACGAGGGTTTCTGATGGCCACGCCCCCCTTTGTTAATGTGGAAACTAATGAACCTGATGAGCGCAGTAAACCAGATGTCACTTGGTTAGCTCAATTGCAAACCTACAGAAGTGAGAGGGGCTTTTGCTGACACGACACAGGAGTTTCCACAATGCGGAACTGGCTGAGTTTTACAGCGGTGTAAAAGCTCAGGTACGTCGCACTTTCCTGTCGGTCATTGCTTCATAGATTAGCTAAGCCTAGCTCGCTCAGGTAACTTGGTGTCAAACCTCAGTCAAAGTTGGGTTAACGGTACTGCGCCTTAAGTCCAGTTTTTCTTTATCAGTCCAAGTCACGTTTATGCCGTGTGCGCTCTTCGCATACAACGGCTGATGCTCATAATACCTAATTTTTCTTTTACGGTAGGCTGGCAGGTAGCTCAGGTGAGGCAGAGCGCTACCCGAACAAAACATGCCGTAACTGGTCCAGTGAGTCCCCGGACGCCCACGTGTTCAAAGTAAAACGCGTTTAACACATTAACATAAACGTGACCTGAGCTTTATTTAATAATCTTTATTGCAGAAAGACAAGCAGAAAGTGAGAGTAAAATAGAGAGAAGTGGAAACTGCTCTTACCTATACCACATTATTAATATTATTATTATTAATATGTCTCGATGGGCTCTGCTTGCCTTCGGCCGGTCATACTTGCGCAACCGCTGTAGTGGTAAAATAATGGTTTATGTGGGTTTTGTACATGCCTCTGATTTCAGATTTATGACTCAAAGGTTGTAGTTAGAGGTGATGTCACCATTTTTAACAGAGCAATCACAGGTTATCTCAGGCTAAACTGTTAAATCATTTGTGCCTTTATTTGGGAATATGGTGTTTATACCTTTTTATAAATCATTTGCTCTCTGTGATGGAATAAGTTGTATAAACACATGAAAAAAACAACAACCAAGTGCTTTCAACCCAAATACTGAGGAGATCCAGTGTGAATGTTAGGCACTTGAGGGGTTTGTTGGCAGGATTTGGTTTCACTTATTCTCCTTGAGAATAGAAAGACTGCAAATCTCCACTAAGTTGTAAGATGAGCAAAACATTTTTGTAAGCCTAAGGGAAGTGATCTCTTCCAGGATGATAATAGATACAAGAGTGCTAGGCGTAAAATGCTATGACCTTCACAGTCACTAGATCTGAACCAAATTGAACACCTGTGCAGGGGTATGGACTAATGTGTTTGACCACTCTCTTCGTCACCATCATTTTATCACTAAAGGAGGGAATATCTCTTGGAGTAGAGGCTCAGAGAGTTGTACAATCAATATCAAGGAGGATTACAGCTATTCTGGGGGCACATGCTGCTCTAACACCTGACTAAGAAAGTTCAGCGTGCGCGTATGTCTGTGTGTTCCTAGAGTTTGTCAGAGGCCGGGCAGTGTTTTTTGTTAGGCCAAGGGAACTTTTGTTTCCCATTATGGGAATATATTTTTTTACTGGTATTTCCTGGTATTTTAGTCTTGCTGCTATGCTTAGAAAAACTGCAGTTCTTATGAAAAATCTAAGTCTTGTTTATCATTGTTGGAGATTGTGAGCAGATGTTTGGGGAAATGCACTAAAATGGTTCCCTGTTGAAACCAAAGCAAAGCTGCATATTGTAATGTCTTGTGGCTTTAGGTTTTTGTACAACTAGTATCTGTTTTTCTGCAGGTTGCTGTAGGGCAGTGGGGCTTAGTCAAGAAATTTCGAGACATTTTAAACCTGAGTTGCACTTAGGTTCACTTGCACAAACTCCTTCTGTAATCTAACCACATGTGCAGAACCACCAACACATACAGTACAGCAAACATAGTAACAGACCTGTAAACAGGTTGTATAAGCGCTTTGAGTGCTCAAACACAGTCAAGAGTACTTGGCTGGAGCCAACAGGGCGCCACCATACCTCAACTCCATTCCGGACCGCCACAGGAAGTTGCTGTTCTACACCAAAAGTCACGTGACCTTTATGGCGGAAGTGGGTCTTCTTCGTCTGCTCAGTCTACCTGATGTAGCCGGCAAATTTAAAACAATTAAATCCGTCGGCTTTACTTTATTTTTACAATTCGTTAATTTATATTTTCAGGTCTTTTAACCTGCTTTTATATTGGTCCCTCAGTATTGATGTTCCCAAGTCACTTTGATCAAGGGCCACTTTTATTTATCCAGACGTGTCAGAAAACCAAAATTTCCAATAAATATTATTTGGGTCTCATTAATTTCATTACTGACCATTTCAATCAATATTTCTTGCAGTGGTGTTCTTTGCTACTTAGTTCACTCAGCATATACATGACATTGATTTTTATTTTATTCTTTCTGTTAAGTGATTTTTTTAATTTGATAATTTAACATGACACCTCTTTTGTTCACAAATTGACCCTGTGACTTAAAATCCAGTCACGGAAATTATTGGATTTTTGAAAATGCAATTTAAGCACTTTTTTTGAGCCTGAAATTAACATTAATTAATTTATTATTTTTTGAGCATGTTTGGAAGACATATAATGCTTGAATGGGCAGTGACCTCTGAATGCCACGAACCATTGCTATTTCATTACAGCATGGGCTGCAGAGTAGTGGCAATTGCTCTGCGCCACGTGTCCCACAGTCTCTTATTAGCTGCCAGCTTGTCTCTCTTATTTCTTATAGCTCTTGATTCTCATCAAATCTTATTATACTGGAAAAAGTATTAAAATTCTGCACACATTATGGTACAAAATAAGCCTTGCCAGAGGAGCTGAAGCTTTTACAGCTGCAAAGGGTGGGCCCACATCATAATATCCCATTAAGAATGTGATTTTACTCAGGTTCACATGCGAGTGAAAGCATTTGAGTGAATACTTTTGGCATTATAATATATTTCACACTTCTGACCCCTTTAGCCTGTGACTGTGACTGCAGGGTCAATTAACCCAAGCAGTATCCAAGTAATTTAGGAGACGTGGGTTGGTTAAAAATGTGAAATGAGCAATTTTCATTATGTTGACTAAGTGTTGCACTATAAAGTTACTTAATCTGTTTCGACTGTATCTCCATTTGTGTGCCTATATAAAAGTGCGACTAGAACTTTAATTTCCCTGACAGAACCCCCCCAAAGGGATTAAAAAATTAATAAAATCTAGTCTCTAATCTAACAAAACAAACTTTAAACTGTAAAATGGGTCAGATTGACCCCTAACATAACAGTAGGGTTACCATCTTTGCGCAGTATGTAGATTTCACAAGCTATACAGTAAATCACAAGACTTTTTTTCTAAAGTTAAACCATCTAGACTTTTGAATGATGCTTTTAAATGAGTATTTAAAATTTATAAATTCAAGTTATTACATGTTAAAAACAAACTGGGCAATCCTGTGAACAGCAGTTGCCAAACATCACAGCACCACAGCCTCTGTCATGACATAATTTCCACGATTGCATTAAATACTCTTGTGCACTTTGGCATGTTTCAGCCAAAACACGACAAGAAGAAGAAATGATATAGTACTGTATACCAATCCACAGTATTATATCTTTGATAATTTTCCTATACATCTCATATTCAAATGTCAGACGTCCTTAATTGTATATGTGGCTCTGAACCACCTTTTTAACTTCATATCCTGTTCTTGATGATTGATAAATAATTTGACAGGTGCTTTTTCCTTCTAATTGTTTATTACATGAAATTCAAATGGTGTAAAGACTGAACATGATCCCAAAAAACATGAACACAAAAAACATTAAAAGCCAACTCCCGCTGGCCATCACCACCTCCGCCTGTAGCCAGTTCAGACCTCTCATTTCCAAGAGCTTGATGACGGCCTGAAAAATAATTACATATTATGTATTAATAAATAATCAACTGTGAAAACCAGACAACTTTAGTCAGCGCCAACAGACTCTAGGAAATATTTATCCATTCATATATCATGGAGCATCTCCAGAACAATAAATTCAGTTGGCTTTTGATAGTGAAAATGTGACTTCACTGCTTATGGATAACTGTTGCTCTAAACAGCCTCCAGTTTTAGACAGTCACAATTTTCCACACTACCTGAAGAAATGTAGGTACAAGTAATTGTAAGTATGTCAGTCAAATGTTTGAGTTTATCTTTATCCTCTTTGTGTAAAACTTCATATAAATTTTTAAATAGTAAATGCTGTAGTACCTTGTGTTTTCATTATCATCGCTGCATCCACAGGTAAATAACTCATCTGTCAGATGCTCCTGTTTTTTTCGTGCACAGTCTGTATGCAGACAACCTTTGCAGACATGACACTGCACCCATTCCAGTAATTCATCTGGGTATAATAGTCTGCAAAGACATTAAACATTTTCTGTTTGAAATTAAACACACTGACCAAAAGTTATCCTTGGACTATGTTGTGGCTGCCAGTATATATGGGGTGTCTAATAACATGTGAAAAACACTGAGAAGTCCAAATTTCAGTTTAGTTGACTTTGAAACCCACGGCAGTCCTGTGCGCTCTGAAATCTGGTAAACACAAAACTTCATAGCGTCAGCCATGCACTGTCGTTCTGTATCAGGGCCCTCTCCCCCATGGTTGCCTGAGTATATTGATTAAAAACACGTCCACATGTTATGGAAATCAAAATTGATGTGTTTTATGGGCTATCAGACAAATGTGTTAGGTAAACATAGCTTATTACTTAAATCAGTAATGTGCATTAAGATATAACCTCAGTATCCTGCTCACGCTTCCTCCTCAGTCTGAACACTGGAGAATGTTTTCCCTGAAGTAGCTCCTCACACTCTTTTGTCCAGTGGGCAAACACTGCTCCATAACTACATTGTCATACTTTTTGTACAACAACCTGATCTGTTGAGAAACAAAGAAAAATAAAACAGGCACAGCCACACACTAAATCCTGAGGAAATTTCTACAAACCGTCATTGAACAATGTATTTAAATGAGCATTTATTCATACCTATTCAAGGTGTTGTTCTCCAGCAGCACAAGGCACCACCACCTCCGCAAAACAGGCATGTCAAACTTGAAAATGTGTTAGTTGTTCCAATTTAGAGCACAACACAAAAATCAAGCTTGAAGATGTAATTTCACTGTAGAGATTTACTTAGAACTGTGTAGTCAAATTGTGCATGTAGAGCAATGTACAAGGCAGACTGTTACAGACAATAAAACAAGGCCAGTTTACACCTTCAGACTACACTTAAACATCTTTAAACACGAAATCAAAAAGACCCCCATGATATACTAAGAGTATAACTCAAAAATTTATGATCTTGAGGCTTATAAAAATTGATTCAAATGCCTCAATATATTTGCACCATAGCTTATTAAAGACCTACCATTAACATTAATACACCACAGTCTAAGCCAAAGTCTTGCTTTGGGAAGCCCTGAATAAAGAAAACAAACATTAGTACTGTCAGCACTCACATAACTTTTATCCTAGGAGGAATTTGAATACCTGCAAGTACTTGCCCATTTTCTCTGTCCATAGACCAGCACTTGTCTTTTGTGCAATCCCCCTGTCCAGTTACAATGAAGATCATTAGATTTGTGCAAATGATGGAATAAATGGAAAGTAAAATACTCTTTATTCATGACAATCTAAAAAGGTCACGTGACCCCATAACATGTAAAAAGGTCATAGGAACGTAACCCCATAACATTTAAAAAGGTCATAGGAACATGACCCCATACATAATTTCAATGTAACCTCAAAAGTGGCATGTACTGCTGGCCTCTCATTGCTGATTCACTTTGTGAGTAAAGTGAATCGAGAAAGAGGATCTCCTTTTGGGCTGGCTTGATGACCTAAAGACAACAGCATTACTGAAAACCAATAAAATTATTGTACCATTGTGCTTCATGTTACAGTTGCCTGAAAAGGGGGAACATATGCCCAAGATCAGGGATCCTCACATCCAGGTTTTGAGGGCCGGTGTCCTGCGGGTTTTAGATGTGTCCCTGATCCAACACACCAATTCTTCCTAAAGCTAAAGAAATTAATTTTTAAAATTTTAAATGAAATGTATCCTTCGCAGGACTTTATTAAAAGAATATTCAAATTTGAGACGGAGAATTGTTATTTTTGTAAATCATCGTTGGAATCAACAGAACATCTGTTTTTTGAGTGCAAGGTTGCATGCAAACTTTGGAAGGAAATACATAACTGGTTGCTGTCTAAAAATCTTCATACACACACATTTGCCTGGAAGGGGATTAAATATGGTATATCAAGTAAATATGGTATAATAAGAAATAGAAAAGGTGAATATTTGACAGATAATGTTATTTTGTTTGCCAAGTATTTCATCCATAAATGTCGTACAAAATCAATTCCAAATGAAAAAGCATTTAAAAATGACTTTGTATTATTTTCTAAATCTTTAAAAAAATTGATACAGCCCCTGCAACTAAACTTCTCTCACTTATAGAAAGAATTTGATATGTTATAATCCTGTTTTTTTCTATTTTCTTTTTTTTGTTCTGTTTTATTGCTGTTCATATTTATACGGTGTTCTTTGCTCATAGTTGTGAATAATACCATTTGAAAACTTATATTTTTCCTGTTTGATAAAATCTGTATCTTGTAAGGAGGTATTTTCAAAGTTTTATTTGAAATAGGTTTAAATGTGAAATGGCCATTCTTTTTTTTAATGTTTTTTTTCTATTTCTTAATTATTGTGAATATGTACACTTATGGAGTTTGGTACTGTGAAATAAAAGAAAAAAAAAAACATTACTGCAGCCTACTGGACTAGAATTTGGCTCAGGAAGTGACTCCGGCAATTTCCCAGCGATAAACTCACGAAGAAGGCCAACTTCCTGTGGAGGTCGAATAGAGTTGAGGTATGGCCGCGCCCTGCTGGCTGCAGCCAGGTGCCTCTCAAACCAATCTAGTCTATCAACGTCAGCTCAGGTCCTGCTGAGTAGTTATATTTTTATACAGATTTTATAGCTAAATGACCTTAAAACAAAAAGCCTACATCAATGGAAAAGTCAAAATATATTGAAGGGGTGATTAAAAATTTAGTACCCAGTCAAATTCTTTACTACCAAGTCAGTTCTCTTACTACCTTTTACTAGCCTTAATTTGAGCTCATTTAATTTACTACCTTTTACTACCCCGCGGAAACCCTGTAATTACAGACTACTAAATAAGCCATTTATAATTATATAAATAATATCTATTCAGCATATAGAATTGCTCAGCATCAATATATTAATATCAAACATAAGCGGTCATCAATTTGGCCCATGCAGTGCTACAAGAAGTGCTGTGAATATGTTGTTACGCTGCTATATAACAAAATGGCATGGTGTCAGAATCCCAAGAGCACAACTGAGGCATAAAAGTGAGGTCCACTAGTCTATCCATGCAACCTGACCACAGTGTGAAAACAACAAAATGCTGTCACCACAGTGAGTAAACCAGTCGGATTAAACCACCACAGCTCACAAATGCCTAGTTATGTCTGAACATGCACAGCTAGCATGTCCTGTCCATTGAACCTTGTAAATATTAAACAACTTTGACATATATTAGAGTCATGATTCTGCAGTGTAGGAAGCTGGATAAGGACCCAAACACAGGACTCAGGACGGAAAGCGTGAACTCAGAAATACACAACTGTGTTGCTGGTTGCCCATCAGGCACAAGCAAACTAGAAAGCTCAACTGAAGCCAATAAGTCAACAATTAGAAGAATATGGGAAAACTGAACCAGGAAACACACTACCTGAGTGAGCTGATGTGACAAAGAGCAGGATGACACAGACTATACACACACGAGGGAGATAGGACACACCAGGGAGCACAGCTGAACAAGACAAGGGGAGTAAAACTGAATATGATACAAAGTAAAACAGGAAGTAGACATTTAAACAAATGCTGACTTGACACAACACAGGGAAGCAGACACACAGAGGGACTACAATACCCACAATAGAGCAACAAGATCATAACTAGACATAAGAGGAGGACATATACTACAGCACAAGGAACAGAGATCAGGACTAAATCCACTAAACAGGAGAACAAACCAGAAACGATGAAACACCGAACAGAACTGGGAACAGGGGAAGCCTGAAAAGATGAAAAAAAGTGAACAACAGGCAAGAACAGAACTCAGAAAACTAAATTAAAAAAGCCTGAGGATATAAACAATGAAACCATCCAGATATTACCAGAAAAAGACACAAATTCCAAACTGCAAAAACACAATAAACTAGGAACTCTAAATCCAAAAATGAAAGTCCTAAAATCACTGGGTCATAAACCCAGGAGCAGGACAGTAAGAGCCACGCAAAACTTATATTAACTAGAAACACACTGAGGACAATGACACAGGCATTATCATTCCTTGGTTTCTCTGCCAGATCCAAATGGTGATGGCCAAAACACTCAGACTAAAAGATCACAGAGGAACTTTACCAGCCAATGCTTGATGTGTCAGTGGCTTCGTCTATCTTTTACAGTCTCTGGATCTTTTTCTCTCCTTCCTACCCTGTTTGCATTTGTATAGTAAGTAGATATCTGCATTGAGGGACATACCCTTTGGCTAGTTACTTCTAAAGCAGGATTAACAGTAGCTGTTTTTAGCCTAGCACCACTTGTCATGTCTGTAAGAGGGCACTTGGTTTCGAGCAATGTAAATTTCATCAACAGATGGTGGACATAATGCTTTGTGTGGACGTCTGTGTATGTTTCTGTCAGGCTGACTTAAAGTGGACTTGTGGAAAAAGTTTAACAGGAATGACAGCTTGTCTGTGGTGCCTGCAGCGTCCGTGTCCAGCACCTTCGTCCGATTCTCCTTTGTTCCTGGTTATTGTTAAGAAGCAAAAGCTTTGAATCCAGTGATCAGTGCACACTGGTGTGAAACAACAGCGACCCCCTTGTTGAGTTAAGCATTCTACATGTTACACCTTTAACCATAATCATTAGGTTTTGCCAGTCAGAAAATGACATAACAACACACCGCATAACCAACATTTATCTCTCCGGCTGGGGTGTTTAAAGGATCAGATAGGTTTTCACCTAAGAGCTTATTATAAAATGTTTTGCTTTGCTAAGCACAAGCCTTCTGATGACCATAGCTCTGAGGAACTGTAGTACTATTCAGCAGGGCTTGAAACTCCTACTATAAACTGCAACTGTATTCTTGTGTCAGAGGTCCTTTTTGACTTTTATTTGTGTTTTATAAGACTTAAAAATGAACAAAAAACAATTACATTTGCATTCACTTTCTTCTAAAAGAAAAGCTTAAGGTCATTCTTCAGATTGCAGTTGATTATTTAACACCACATATGCTCCATAACAGGATTGTCAATATAGGTAATACAGTTAATGAACATCAGAAATCTTTTCATTGTCTTCAGTCCCAGTGCTGATGCTCATCAACCAGATATCATGCTTAACTGCCACTTTGGGTTAAAATAACCCCCTCAGCAACTTTGCAGCCGCATCGTCCCATATGGATAATGTCCCATATAGATAATGACACCTATTGCATCCATCAGAGGAAGGTTGGCTTTCAGTTTGTACAACTGGCGGCACAGAAGAGTTTTCCAAAATATTTATTTAAAAAAATATTGTGTCGAGTCAGAAACCTCATCTGGTTCTGCTGTTTTAGTTTATGACGCAGATGAAGGCTAGTGGGTGAGCCGTGTGTAAGCCTAAAATTGTAGTGTGAATGCAGAGTAACCATTGTGTAGTTGTAATGATTAATGGCTGAGCCCAGTAGATTCATATTCAATAAAAATATCTGACTTTGTCAGTTTCTAACTTACAGATAAACATAAGATAGGAAGTACCAGTTCACACTTCATTTTATAATATTAGATATATTAACATAACAACAGTGTTATATTAATGCTGTGTATATATGTATGTATGTCTGTATGTATGTATGTATGTATGTATGTATGTGGATAAATAGATAGATCCTTCGTGTGTGTGTGCGTGTGTGTGTGTGTGTGTGTGTGCGCGTGTGCGTGTGTGTGTGTGTTAAAAATATTATACAACCAATATTTTTGCTATTTCTGAAAATACCAGAAATGAGATCATTAGTTATCCTAAAGAGATTGTATTACAGTAAAAGAACGTTTACAGAAAATATGTATAAAAATTGAGCACTAGTAAGAGCCCAAAAGGCTATATAAATACATAAATTCTTGCATGACAGTTAATCTGAAGTTTTTCCTTCATCAGTACAAGATCTACACAGAAAAAAAACCCTATTAGTTTCCCTTTAAGGAATACTCAGGCCTAAACAGATTTAGACCACTAGATGACAGCATTGGTTAATAGATAAATGAATGCTTTCCACACTTCCTCACTTACGCTTGCTAACTGGTGAACTACATAACATCCCTAGAGCTTTGCATTTCTCAGTGGGATGAGGTTAGGTCTTGTGTGTTTGTCTTATCAATGTGGCATGCAGTTTGTTAGACATTATTAGGTTGCCATATGGCGGATGTTATTCAGTGTCTTAAGTGAATTGTGACTGTTTCTATCTGAAGAAACATCTGTTTGTGCATCAAATAACAAGCTCAAGGATGATCCCTGCAGTATTACTAATCTCCGGGGAGCTTGGGGAGTGGGAGGAGGTTTGTGGAGTTTCCGACATCATATGGCACTCTTCGGATGGCAACATCATTGAGAAAGTGTGATAAAGCAGTTTGCGCAACTGACTGCCTCTAAAATTGTCCAGCACTGGTATCAGCGCCAATTCATCACCATCTGTCGACCATCAGAGCTGTAATGATCTGTCGCTTGGAAATGGATGGTGCTTGCTGTGCTGTGAATGGGAGCTCTCCTGGCCAGCTTGGCTATTCCTCACTTCACCTGGTCATCATACACAAGCATTAAGATGAGGACAGAAGGCTGATAAGTTGATAATTCCCTGTATTTTAGCTAAATTGTTTACAAAAGTGATTTTCAAAATCATAACAGTAAGGTAAAGTCAGTCAGCATATTCAAATTTTCAGACGGTTTTCTCCTGTACTATACTTTTTAGGCTTTATCATTAGGTTTGACCAGTCAGAAAGTTACATAATGACACATGCTCTAATTTTTCTTTCCAAATCTGTTATATATTATTAAGTCATAAGTATGTATTTTAGGGGATGTGGAAAGTCCCATACTGACTGAATAAATGGAAACATTTCAAACACATATCTTTTGTAGTTCCTTTAATTATTTAATTATTCAATTAAATAATAATAAAAAATGAATTAACAGGAAACATATTGTGGCATTGACCAGGATTGTTTTGCAAGCTTGAGATTTGAATGATCACAGCTCAACTATCTCCTTAAAGATTATACTAAAGAACGTTTACACATACGGTTAATTGCGCTTGGGATTCAGTGCATTACATAAAAGGACAAAGCAGAACAAATATTTCAAGAAGCATAAGCATAGGTATGACAAGAACGATCTACAATATGAAATCAATGTGCAAAATATTTATCTAGTATATAAAAATATGACAAAATGTACAGTAGGTCGCACTTCTTCTCATGGCTTCTCCCTTTAGGGGTCGCCACAGTGGATCATTTGCTTCCATCGCACCCTGTCCCTAGCATCCTCTGCTTTCCTGCCAACCCTCTGAATGGCCTCCTTCCCTGCATTCATGAATCTTCTCTGTGATCTTCGTCTTCTTATCCTGCCCGACAGCTCCATATTCAGCAACCGTCGAACCTACCCAATACCTCCTCATCACCCCTGTTCCATTCACCTACATGTCCATTGAAGTCTGTGATGATTTCTACCACTTCATCCAGCTTACTTCAGAATTCCTTTCTCTTCTGACATCCAACACACTGACAAAATTCAGCATCACACCTTTGATTTCCCGACTCCATTTCTATTCCCATTTATTGGGGCTTGGGACCAGCACTAGGAGTACACTGACTTCTGGCCCCCCTGCGGCTGAGATGTACAGTGCATCACAGTGATGTGAAAAATATGATCAAGGATTGTGCCAGTGTCGACACTGTTAAGTATAATATATTCAGGGGAGAAATATACACAGAGAGGGAATTTACTGTGTGTATATGCCTTGTGTTTTTATCTTGATGCTTTTATAATTTTTCAGACATTTTGTTAGGTTTTATATCCAGATCCTGAATGAATAATTTGTTCTCTCTTAAATTAATAAAAGAACACTGTATATAGCTTTAAAGTTGTAAATTAAAACACATAGTGGAAATTTAAAGCACTATGGATGATGAGTCATTTATTGCCCTCATATACTCAGCTTCATCAGTTATAATTTACTATACAGTATGTAGTGGTTTTCATTTTTTCACATAGAGCCAGAGTCTTCCGGAACAAAAGACTTAAAGTATTGTATCTACAGCAAGCTTTACACTATGCAGGTAATGATGCCAGAGTGACTGTGTTGTCATAGTGACGTCTGTGCGTGCTATAGTGACCAGTAGTGAGCAGTGTAAGAAGGCATAAGTAGGGATGAGTTACAGTCATGGTAAAAATGAATTTTTATGAATCAGGACATAATAAATAACAATCATCTGATTCTTCTTACCAGGTCTCATAAACACGTACATTAAAAGTTTGCTGGCATTCATTTATTCCCAGCTCTCTTAAGGTCCCACCACAGGATTTCACCACAGGAGGTTGAGGTCTGGACTTTGATTCTTTTCTTTTTTATGACATTCCGTTACAGTAGATATGCTGGTGTTCTTGGATTCGCTGTCCTGCTACACAAGCAAATTTTGACCTAGAATACTTTGGTATAAAGAGTAGTTCATGGCCATCTTAATAACTTCAAGGTACCCAGGTCCTGCGGCTGCATCTTCCACCCCGATATGCTGTGCTTGATTTTCAAACATGGTGCTGTGCATTATTGCTA
>VUQK01000254.1:8935-32768 GCA_015106715.1 Bujurquina vittata | reverse complement strand
TGTAACCTGCACATTTAAATAAAAACATTGTGTGAATGATTATCACAATCAGTCTCCTTGTCCAATATTTGACAAATGCTTGTTATAGAATATGTGCTATCTACCAAGAGATCCTGAAGGAGAATGTCAGACCATCTGTTCGTGTACTCAAGCTGAAACGTACTTGGGTTCTGCAGCAGGACAATGATCCTAAACACACCAGCAAGTCCACCACTGAATGGCTGAAGAAAAACAAAATGAAGACTTTGGAGTGGCCTAGCCAAAGTCCTGACCTGAATCCTATTGAGATGTTGTGGTATGACCTTAAAAAGACCATTCATGCTCGAAAACTCTCTAATGTAACTGAATTAGGACAATTCTGCAAAGATGACAATTCAGCTACAAGCATTCACAGTAGCATTTCCTCTAGGAAATGCTTTTTTCTAGTTTAGATTTAGATTTGTTTTTCTCGCCCTCTTTAGTCCAAAATTCTTCTGCCTGCTTCCTTACAGGCACAAACCAGGGAAACCCCATACAGAATTAATGGGTCACCTACACATTACAGCCACACTCCATGGAACTCCACACCATGAAGCTCCCAGCACACAGTTTCCATGCTGATGTTGCACTGACCCTCAGTCAGATTAGATTTTGTTTTAAAGTCATTGCATGGGATGACGTCTCACTCTCTTAACTTTGCACACTACTACTTGGAGAATGAAGTCTGCCGAGCAGATTCTCCTAGGTGTCCTAAGGTCCATATTAAAAAATAGAGGAGATCGGGTCTTTGATGCTGACTAGTTGACATTCCAGGGTCTCTGCTAGTCGATACCTGTGTGGACGCCCCCTTATTGTAAAACAATTAAAAGAGGTCTTTTTTTGGTGAGCAATTTTGGTTAATCTTTGATTAAATGAATCTTTGTCTGAAGAATGTTGTTCCTGTCTTTTTACCTACTGTCTTGTGTATTTTCTGTGTCTTCCTGTATCGCTTGCTTTATATCATCTAAAGCTGTTTTTTGGTTTTTCTCCTTCAGACAGGGGCACAGGACTGTTCCCAGCCCGGACAGATTAATGAGAAGCAGCTCCTCTGTATAAGTCACAGTCTGAAAAGTCTCTGTGTTTCCGTGACATATGGACGGTAAATGATGATTTGAACTTGTAAACATTTTTGCATTCTCTCACTGGACAACTTACACC
The DNA here is from genome assembly GCA_015106715.1 of Bujurquina vittata. Taxonomy (NCBI): domain Eukaryota; kingdom Metazoa; phylum Chordata; class Actinopteri; order Cichliformes; family Cichlidae; genus Bujurquina; species Bujurquina vittata. The sequence continues at coordinate 31,592 of VUQK01000254.1, read as the reverse complement.
TCGTCCTTCCACAATATGCTCTTTTACGTGAGCTTTTAACGCATTGCGATCTCGACTCTGGTGTTCACACAATGACGCCGTACATTTAAAAGTGTTATCATCAGCCATCCTAGTAGCGATAGTAGCAGGAGCAGATGCGTGCCTTTGGTAAAAATTGGCTTTAAAAGCGCCATATTGGCGAAATAGTTGCTCACAAGCAGCACCAAAGCAATTAAATAAACAATCGGGCTCATTCCGATGGAGTTTGCAATGCAGAACCCCTCAATGTCTTAACTGGCTTCCCACAAAAAGTGCAACTAAACATTCCTAAATTTAGATTTCGCCAGCGTGATGCGATCAACAATACATGCTATCTGCAGCTGAATGAAGCCAAATAATGCTGCTTTAACTTACTAATTAATTTTAAGGGTGAACACAGAAGCGTAGAAATGACGGTTAAAGTTTTGGAGAGGATAGCTCAAAACTTTGTTTTGTACAGCAAAAGTTTGCACTAATAAGTCATATTTTGACGTTAGCTATGCCAATCAGGAAGCCAATCATGGTACGTCATTTCCTTATTACCCGGAAGAAGGATGGAATCAGCTCTCAAAACAGTTTGACCTGCACACTAATTCCTTACATTTTCTGCAGTTGCTATTCGCTAGGAGACATTCAAAGCTCAAAAACCTGGTGACAATTTCTTGACACTGGTAACACACCGATGTTGTTGCTACCTGACTTTGTGTGCCCACATGCTTGCGCTTGCGTCATCTCCCTGTTCAGGGTTTTGGGGGGGTGAGTGGAGCCTAACCCAATTGTCATAGGGTGAGAGGCAGACTTATGTCACATGATGCGATTGCCATCTTCTAATAAGTAGTGCTGTGGACATGGCTTTTGCTGACAAAGGGGGGTGGCATTTAGAGGTTATTGCCAACACACCATATATTGTTTGGAGTAAGATCACTGTCAAAAAGACCTGTGCACAATTTTAACATTCGTATCCATATATAAAAAAGTCTTATGAACAATTCTAACAGTTATTCTGCTTATTCACGTTTCATAATTCCTTCAGTGTGATAAAGCTTTGAGCACTTTGACCATCAGTCATATCCTAGTCTGCCTCTACTGATCAGATCTTCCACTGACTCTTACACAGCCAGCTAACTCGTGTCATGTTGCTGTTAAACCATCAGCTGTTCCAGTTACAGATGCATTTGATTTTTCACACAGCTCCAATAGGAGCTGCTGATGAAGCTACTGAACAAAGAGAAAGAGGTACTTACACTTAGCATGTGGTGAATCCAGTGAAGTGTCCATCTGAGCCAGCCTTGCATCGGCACAGCCACCGCTACCAGCAGGCTAATGTAACGACGTTAGCGCGAGTAATAAGTCCCAGCAGACCTGAATGCAACCCACCCGATTACTCCGCCCTGTGACGTCGTTTTAACATTTTTCAATTGTACCCACACGAGTTCATAGTCAAAGAAAGGAGAGTTGTACTCACAAGACTTTGCACTCACAGCTTTTAGATTCATACTCACATAAAAATCACACAATTTCTGAGACATATTTTAGTGGAGATTTCGGTACAAGAATTTTTTATATGCATACGAATGTTAGAATTGTGCATACGTCTTTTTGACAGTGATCTTACTCCATAATATTGCAGGACAACTCCAGCCCTCGAGGGCCAGTGTTCTGCCGGTATTAGATGTGTTCCTGATCCAACACACCTGAATCACCTACAGAACTCTATAGCAGGACTCTGGAGAACATGACTGCATACTGAGGAGGTGATTCAGGTGTGTTGCATCAGGAACACATCTAAAACCTGCAGGACACTGGCCCTCGAGGGCTGGAGTTGCCCATCCCTGATATACTGGAATAAGCATAGTGTGGGATTTAGCGGGGTAGTATTGAGAGCTGTTTCATTCCTAATGAAATAACTAAATAAATTAATAAATAAATACTGCTATTGATAAATTATCAATAAATATTCCATGAAATAAAACAAAATATTTTTTAAATACTTTTTTATCTTATTTTGAAGGAGACATATCATGCTTTTTATATATAAATCTTCACTTGTGGTGTATATAAAGTAGAACTTCAGTGCTTTGGTCCCAGTTCCTGGTTATTGTAGCTCCACAGACACCACATTGACCCCTTTTCTGACACCCGGCTCAAAACAGTTTTGGTGCCGTCTCTTGCACAATGCTACTATCAAAACAATGACCAGGATGTCATATCAACACGCACAATTTCATGTCTAAAAAAGTTTGTTGCCATTTTAGCATTATTTGGAGCTTACCGCTTTGCTGTGTCTGTAGAGAGAAGAACTGGCCCCTCCATCAGATAAAGTTTTTCGGCAAATCCCTCTTTACTGAGGGAGGTTGCTGAAACTCATCCTTGAAGTGTTTAGCGCAAACACAGAGGCCTTTCCCCACTGATGTAGGTACATTTCCCAGAGAGTGTCCCCGTTCACCGCAGGAGCTCCAGGGGAGCGCTGTGATGAATTTTAGCTGGGCCAGAGTGCCTCTTCCCCGGGTTAGTGTGTGGAGATTGTCCTTGCGTTCACCAGAGGAGTTCTGAACTGTGAATTTTAGCACTTTGAAGAGGCTCTGATGCCGGGGGAGTGATGTAAGGAATCGTGTAGGTTGCCACATCCAACAACCGAACATTTTGACTTACCTACATACAACTTCGGCATAACTAAACTGGACTACAAAATCAATGCGTGAAAAAAATGGCAGCCGGATATCCATGACCTTATTTAGCAGTTCCACAGCAAATACTGTGATGTCAGAAATGAGAAAACGTCACACCCAAGAGAGAAAACTGAATGGACTGAAAATTATGACCCAAAAAGAATATAAAGATATCCATGCAGCATCCAAACAGCATATATATATATACAGAGGTCATGTTTGGAAGCATTCATATATAGCATATACTGTACAACAAATCCTATAAATGCTTGAGCAGCAGTGTTACAGTCTGATACTTAATGGCTGAGGTGCTCAAGCCCAGTTGCTTTGCAGTTAGCTATCATCAAATGACTAGTCAGTGATCACAGAGGCTGAATGGAGTGTCTCATTTGCCCAGTTCTGGCCAGGAAGACCTCCTCAAACAGACGCTAAACATTCCTTTGAGTCCAGAACACTCAAGCTATAACTGAAACGCTGAGATTTTCACAACATGGTTTGATATACATATTATACATACATGCACACATACATTTTCACTGTAATATCATTGACAATAGTTTGATTTTCACACTGTAAATGTGTGATTTTTACATATTATGACAGTAGAATGACAGTTATGGATTGTTTCTTGATTTACAGTAATCACATGTTTTTGCTACGGAGATACACCCTGTTGGATTTTACAGTCTGTTGCTATTGCCATTTCACAGTTTTCCACTGTCATTTTTACGGACTTTTTTTACAGTGCAAGTGTGGGTTAAACTCAACACCAGCCTCAGTCTTTACTGTTTCAATTATTTAATACATTTTTTTTTATTGACTCTGCCTCAGGGTTTAAAATAGATTCAGGTGAGCAGCTGTAAACATCAGTCCCACCAAAACATTGTGTCAGGTCGCTCTAGTTCAGCAATTTTCAAATCCAGGCCTCATGGCCCGGTGTCCTGCAGGTTTTAGATGTGTCCTTGATCCAACACGCGTGAATCAAATGGCTGAATTACCTCTTCAGTATGCAATCAATGATCCAGAGTCCTGCTAATGACTTCTATATTTGATGGAGGTGTGTTGGATCAGGAACACATCTAAAACTTGCAGGACACTGGGCCACGAGGCCTGGATTTGAAACTCCCTGCTCTACATGTTGTCACTGGTCTGCCCTCTTCCATTGACAACACAGTGATACTTACTTATATTAACAGAGTCTCCCAAACTGCACCTTTGATTAGAAATAGCTACTTTCAGCTTCTCCCGTATTCACAAGGGATCTCCACGGCAGAAGGATCTGTGTTCCCTCCTTGACTGAACCAACAATCCTTCACTGGTTACATGTCTAAACCACTAAACTACGGAACCACTGAGCTCTTTTATTGCTCTCCCCAAATTACCAACTGCTCTAGAAACTGCAAATCTCCTAACATATTGTGTGTTTCACCTTCACAGTGTTTCCTGTAACAGTTTCTGACAGAGGCCCACAATCCAGCACAGGTCTAGAAACCTTTTTGCAAATCTTTAGGTGCTAAGGTCAGTTTAGCTTCCAGATTTGACCCACAAAGTAATGGCCAAACTGGCAACCTTATGCTGCATGGCATCATCCACCCAGGTCTCCTCAAGTATTCAGCTGTCTTGGATCAAATATGCACATAACACCAAAGCAGCCAGCAGACTGGCCCTTTTTGAGACCTTCCCCATTTCCAGCCCAGGAAGATCAAATTGCTGTTCAACAGCACCCATGCTGATGTTACTGTATCTGGAATCAAACCAGGGCAGCAACATCTTCAGATGGCAGAGAAAACTACATAAATACTAAAGATATTCCATTAAAGACTGATTTTTAAAAACTGTCCTGTTATTGAAAGAATCATTTCAGCTGAAACTCCCTATAGTTACAAATTCACCCAGCCTTCCATGTTTCTCAGCTAAAATCTGTCACTTCCAGCCTTTCACGTGAGACCATCAGCTCTCTTTTACTCTTTATAATTAGTAGGCTGTAGCTCCTGCTTCCACACTTGAGGAAGAACAACAACCGTTTGAATTTTGAGTTTTTGCACAGCAAGGTTGTTGTTTTATTCTTTCAGTTTCTTTTGTAGTAACTACTTTCATATCCTAGCTATGAACTTTTTTAGAATCCCACTCTTCACTGTTCAGCATTTTCCACAGCTCATTACTCCATAATGTGCAGGGAGACAAATAAAGTCCAACCAATCCAGATATTGTTGAATACTGCAAAAGTTGCTTTTGGATCCACATTAATTTTATGGTATTTCAGCAGGAAAGTTACCCAATGTAAGTCTGTCTGGCCCAAATGCACTATAATCCAGCTCTCCACCCTTCTTGACTATCAGCTAATCTAGCTCTAATAACATTTGGCAGCGCATTGACCAGTGAGGTCACGGCGAAGGAAATACATGTCAGCTGAGATAACAGAGAGGAGGCAGTGTGTAAGGTCATGACCCAGACTGTGTTTTGCTGCTCAGTAGGAGGATTAGGAAGTGGATGATAACCCTATTGTGCCCTCACACATTCACACACCAGACACTTCATTAGTGACACCTTGCTGTTACTGAGTTGGGCCCACTTTTGCCTTCAGAATTGCATAAATATGTCATACGGGTTCAACAAAGTGCTGCAAGCATTCCTCAGAGATGTTGTTCTATATTGGCATGATAGTTTCACGCATATTCATAATGCAAACCTCCCCATCCACGACATCCAGAAGGTGCTCCACCAGATTGAGATCTGGCGAGTGGAGGACATTTGACACCAGTGAATTCATTTTCATGTTCAAGAAAAAAGTTTGATGATTTGAGCTTTGTGACATCATCCGCTATCGTGCTGGAAGCTGCCATCAGAAGTGGGATACACTGTGGTAATAAAGAGGTGGATGTGGTCAGTAAAATACTGAGGTAGACTGTAGCCTTTAAATACTCAGTAGGTAGTAAGGAACCCAAAGTGTGCCAAGAAAATACCCCTCCACACCATCACACCACTACCAGCAGCCCACAGTGCTATACAGCAGGATGGATCCATGCTTTCATGTTGTTTACACCAAATTATCACCCTTCCATCCGAATTTTGATGTAGAAAAGACTCATCAAACCAGGCAAAATTTTTCCAATGTGCTGTTGCACAATTTATGTTGCCCTTGCAAATTGTGGATTCAGTTTCCTTTTCCTATTTTGCTGTAATTGATATGCTCAAAGTTCAGCATGTTGTGCGTTCAGAGGTGCCCTTTTGTATGCATTGGTTGTACTGGGACGTTTTTTTAAATTTCTGTTACCTTCTTCTCAACTTAAAGCAGTTTGACCATTCTTCTCTGAAACCAACAATTCACTTTTGCCCAGAGAGCTGCCGTTCAGAGGACATTTTCTCCTTTTGAGACAATCCTCTAAAAACCCTAGCGATAGTTGTGGGGGAGAATCCGAGTAGAACAGCACTTTCTGAAATACTCAGATCAGCCTGGGGTGGTTTATTATTTTTATTATTCATCATTTATTTTGGGCATGCCAAATGGATTTCCCTAAGAACACCCCTGTGCAGGATAAGCCTGCGTTTTTGTAAGGAGTCAAACAGCAGCTCCATGTAAGCCAAACAGATTTTTAGCACAAAAAAAAATCAACATTGTAATCTGGATAACCTGGTTATTTATGTGAGAAAAGCAAGGCAAAGCCCAGAAGTACAGCATTAAATGTACATTTTGCAGTTCATTCAATTCTTGTTAAACCATAGATCAACAACATGACTGACTCACTTTTATATTCTTTGCTAAAATCAGCAATCAACAGTTTCAATACTTCAGCTGGACTGCCAGCTGCAGCCCAAAGCACCAAGCTAAGCTCCTATTCCTGTCAAATGCCATCACTCACTTCAGCTGTTATACCATAACACAGGATGTTATTAACTCTACATGCCGTGCTGTGTCTAACAAGCTGTGAAGTCAGGTGGTTTGCTCTGAAAGCTATTAGGTGGTGCTTTGAGCGTAGATCATTTTGTTGACTGTGAATATATAAAACGAACACTGATAGTTTAGTCTTAAAAGTTATCCTTGATGATACTTTTCTTCTTGTCACCATTTTCCATATGCAGAGACAAACCAGCAAAAAATGGATGCCAGAGTCTTTTGTTTCTCTGTTCAAAGACCCACATGTTTTATTCCTCTTTGCCCTAGAGCTTGATTCTTGTCCAAACACACACGCACGTGCGCGCGCACACACACACACACACACACACCTGAAAGTCATTTTGGTGGAAAATCTGACTTGTAAAGTCCAATAATGACAGCTGACCAGCAAAAAAATTTGCATTTTGCGTTGCATTCTAGCATCATCATCAATGACCTTTATTAAACAACAATAGATTTACAGTGCTTCAGCATTTTAGCTCTGTCTCACCTGTAACCAATAGAATAAAGACCTGTGTTTTAATCAGTTTAGATGCCTGCACAGCCAATATAACGTCACTCTCTTCACAACAATATGAACTGTTAAATGTAGTCTGAAGCATCAAGTCTACTTCTTTTTTTCTCCACAGATATGGGTATTGTCAAAATGAAGGTGACCTAGAGTTATTTTCCTTACTGTGCTGGAATGCGTTCTGTGAAGCACAAGCTGAGGTTGCTGGACATGAACACTGGCATCTGCAACTGGGTGCTCAGTTTCCTGACGCAGCAGGAGATAGTCAGGGTGGGGAAAAGAACATCCAGCTTCATCATGGTAAATGCAGGGTCCCGTCAGGGCTGCGTCCTGTTACGACTGTGGTGGGCCTCATTAAGAACATGAGATGGTGATGGATTTCAGAAAACCCAGCAGGCAGGCCTACAGACCTCTGACCATCAGTGGAGCTGCTGTGGAGAGGATCAGCAGTTTCATGTTTCTCAGAGTCCACCTGGTAGAGGACTTGACCTTCACCACCAATACTGCAGCCGTCGTCAAGAAGGTCCAACAGGGGCTCCCCCCACTTAGAAGACTCAGGAAGGCAAGTCTCCCCACTGTCCACTTGGTCACCTTCTACAGGGGCATCAGTGAGATCATTATGACCTACAGCCTCACCTCCAGGTCTGACAGCCCCCCCCCCCACACACACACACACACACTCATGTACATTGCATCTGTAGGGTGTCAGATATCCTAAAAAACTCTCACCACCCATCTCACAGCCTGTCCCCCTGCTACCATCTGGAAGGAAGTTCAGGAGCGTCAGTTGTAGGTCCAGCAGACTTTCCAGCAGCTTCGTCCCACAGGCTGTGAGAGCACTAAACAATCTCTAAACAGGGACCTTCTTTGAACCTTTGCACCATTTTTATTTTGCACCATCTTATTTGCGCAGTACACCATATGCACTTCAACACTTAGGCTCTCACTACTCAGTGTGAATGTTGCTGGCTGCTGGCCTTATTGCCATTTTTCTATCTTAGTAATTTTATACTTTAGTTAGATTATATTTGACCATAAAGAATCTTGAATTCATGATCCTACTCATCACTTACTTACACCAGTGTAACAGGCTGGGGCTCAGGTCTTTTGTTTGTTTGCTTTTACTGGAACTAAGAGGGTGAGCCCAGAAATGAATCTGTTGTGCTCCTGACAATAATTCTTTATCTGAACAGGATCTGTACAACACTGTACTTGAACCACCTAAGCAATCATTAAATAAAAATAAAATTCAACGGATGTAATTTTCATAGTGTTGTGACAGAGTGCAAAACTTAATAAAAACAGAATGAAATGATTTGCTAATCATTTACATGGTTTATTTAATTGAAAGGGATGCAACACTGTGGCACGTTTGCCACACCTTCTTTGGATGTTCGTGTTAGTTACCTCAACATGAACACCCCCGTCAGGTAGCATTCTGTCTAACACCCGTATGAACTAATGAAGTGTCTCTGTGAGCTGTTCATTTGATGTGGAGCATTTTTCACCTCTTCCTCAGCAGAATGGCATCACTCTGATTTCTCAAGCTACACCCACTGAGCTGTTACTTAAGCCAGTTTCTCCTCCCAGGCTTCATCAGTCTGCTACAGGGGAACAACAAGAGCGAGCCTCCTAACACAAGAAGCAGTACTACAAAGGGAACTGCAGCCTTAAGAGAAATATGCCACTGGAAACCTTATCCAGATTCTCACTTCTCATGCTTATCTCACTGGTAAGTTTTCTTTTAACAACCAAATAGTTTCTTGCGATATTGTGCTGGCTGTGTGAAATTTGTCTTTTAGTTACAATGCAGAATGTAGTCATTACAGTTAGACTGTTCTGGTAGATTCATTTTAGGGTTGTTGCATTGCTAGTCCAAAATTCTTCTGCCTGCTTCCTTACAGGCACATGCCAGGGAAACCACATACAAAAATAATGGATCCCCTAAACATTACAGCCCCGGAAATCCGCACGATGAAGCTCCCAGCACACAGTTTCCATGCTGATGTTGCACTGACCCTCAATCAGATTAGATTTTGTTTTAAAGTCATTACATGGGATGACGTCTCACTCTCTTAACTTTGCACACTACTACTTGGAGAATGACGTCTGCCGAGCAGATTCTCCTAGGTGTCCTAAGGTCCATATTAAAAAATAGAGGGTCTTTGATGCTGACTTGTTGACATTCCAGGGTCTCTGCTAGTCGATACCTGTGTGGACGCCCCCTTATTGTAACACAATTAAAATAAATAATCTTTTGGTGAGCAATTTTGGTTAATCTTTGATTAAATGAATCTTTGCCTGGAGAATGTTGTTCCTGAAAGAGAGTTGTTCTTGTCTTTGTACCTTCTGTCTTATGTATTTTCTGTGTCTTCCTGTATCACTTGCTTTATATGATCTAAAGCTGTTTTTTGGCTTTTCTCTTTCAGACAGTGGCCCAGGACTGTTCCCAGCCCTGTGCCTGCCCTATAGACCCTGCTCCCTGTCTGCTGGGGACCAGCCTGGTCCTGGATGGCTGCGGTTGTTGTAAGGTGTGTGCCAGACAGCTGGGGGAGCCCTGTTCCCTGCTGGAGCCCTGCGACCACCACAAGGAGCTTTACTGTGATCACGCTCTGCAGAGTGACAGTGAGACTGGCATCTGCATGGGTAATACTTTCTCCTTAAGCATTCAAACATATATTATCTTTATCTCCTTCAATAACTTTGGAAATAAATATTCAAGAAGTGATTTTATTATGGTGTGAAATCAAAGAAAGGAACATGTTTAAATCTAGATCAGGCCACAGAAACTGTACGATTTTGTAGCCTCTACTCACAGCAAGGCTGCCTTGTTTCAATACGTTTACGTCTCTACTCATTTCATGTGTGTTAATTGCCCATATTGCCTATCAGATCAAAAACTGTTTAAAAATGAGTTACTGCACATTTTCTGAACATGTACAGCTCAGGAGGGTCAGACATGTGACCTCAGGGGCGTGATCTACCGCAGTGGAGAGTCCTTCCAGCCAAGCTGTGAGCACCACTGTGTGTGTATAAATGGAGAGATTGGCTGTGTGTCACTGTGTGTCAGCAAGGTCCGGCTACCTTCCCCTGACTGCCCATACCCACACCACATCCAGATCCCTGGAAAATGCTGTGAGGAGTCAATATGTTACCAGACCCCTCAGGACCAACTATTTCAGTCAGTCATCGCAGGTGTCAGCCCTGTCACACATTTCTTTCTATTCTTTATATTGCAAAGAGTTAATAGATGTTTGGTCCCACACTCACATCCTCCCACTTTTTCTTTGCATTCAGGATCATCTCAGATTCAGTCTTTGCCCTCCTCGTATCCCACCTTGGTCTTCAAAAACACATCGCCTCTTGGACCTGCAGGAGAAAACCCCAGAGATAACTGTATAATCCAGACTACAGAGTGGAGCGAATGCTCAGCCAGCTGTGGCATGGGTGTCTCATTCCGCATCACCAACAATAACCAGCACTGCCACTTGGAGAGGCAAAGTAGAATCTGCATGGTCAGACCCTGCAACAGCCACCAGGAGAAAGAAATCAAGGTCAGTGTTATTGGCTATAGCCAATTAGAGCACTCAAAACATGTGCAGTAATTGACCAGAGAGCACCAAAGTCCAAAAGAACCCGGAGAACCTCCATCTTTCTGAGTTCAAAATTGAGTTGAAGGGGCTTTCCAGAAAAACTTCAGACTGGGAACTTGTAAATTCCAACTTATTCTGGAATACACCACAACAAAATTAAGCAAGAAACAACTAAACAAGTAAACACCTAACGGAGAGATGGAGACTTCACAGAGAAGGGAGAGCAAAGAGAACAAAAGCTCATCGGTAACTTGTAACTAAGACTAGAAACGTAAAGGGACCTAAGAGTACAGATTATAAGGTAACACAAAGACCATAAAGACTCATGAATCAAAGGAAAACAAACCCTGAGAAACAAACTCTCATTCTAACAGAAGTGGAACCAAAGAGCTAGCAATAAAGAGCATTAATACAGTAAATACACAAAGATAAAAATATAAACAGTTAGCATGCAAAGAATCAAACAAGTCCAGGGTTTTGAGTCCAGGAACTCAAACCCAGAATCAGTAATTAAATTATTAAATGTATATTATTTTGAATGTTTGTACTTCACTTAATAATTAAAAACTTGACAGTGGAGATGTAAATACAAAACTATGACACTGAGAGATTAATTAGTATGAGGCAACTAATTACTTGGCTGTTCCAATTAGTCTGTTGCAAAATGACTGGAAAGTAGGGAAAACAGGTCTTATAGTTTCGGTGTCTTGGTAGAAAAAGAAAAGAACCCTTAAAAGCAGACTTGGGAACAACAAGGAGGAAGAAGTTGTAGTGGTTCACCATGGAGAAAGGAGACATCCAGAACAAAAACCAGAGGAAAATGTGTTCAAACTTCTGTCTTCTATTTGATTGATTTTTTTTTTTTACAAATTGAACCTTTATTTAGCCAGAAAGCCCCTTGAGATTACAATCTCTTATTCCAGTGAGACCTTGTTGTAAGGTCTTTGTGTTAAATTATTGGGTAGGAAACCTAAACAGTCATTTGAATTCTTAAGATTCTTTATTAAGGATGTCCTATTAAAAAGGATTACAGCTAAGATATACATTAGGGTGATCGGCTCAGATTTCTGCTGTAACTTAGTTCATAGTGAGATAAAAAGAAATAGACAAGTTGGGTTCAAATGGAACTGGATTCAGTACAAGGTATTTCTCTGTCATCCCCACCCTTCCTGAATGAAAACACTGAAACAAACTTAAAATAAGAAAAGAATAGATCAGGCATACCCTATGGGAGGGGTGTCCAATTGGCTCATAGTTCATTTTTAATTGGCCTACAGCAAGTTTTAAAAACAAAATTATTCACTCACTGATCTAAATCATTGAATTCAGGTGTTCCATGTCCACAGATGTATAAACCAAGCACCTAGGCATGCAGACTGCTTCTAAAAACATTTGTGAAAGAATGGGTGGCTCTCAGTGTATATTTCAGTGCGGTACCGTGATAGGCTGCCACCTCTGCACCAAGTTCAGTCATGAAATTTCCTCAATACTAAATATTCCACAGTCAACAGTTAGTGGTATTGCAACAAATTGGAAGCTATTGGGAACAACAGCAACTCAGCCATGAAGTGGTAGGCCATGTAAAATCACAGAGCGAGGTCAGCAGATGCTGAGGCGTATGGTGCGCAGAGGTCAGCAACTTTCTGCAGTGTCAATCACCACAGAACATCTTCATGTGGACTTCAGATTTGCTCAAGAGCAGTGCACTGAGAGCTTCATGGAATGGGTTTCCTTACATCTCCAAGTGCAATGCAAAGCATTGGACACAGTGGTGTAAAGCACGCTGCCACCGGACGTTAGAGCAGTGGAGACGTGTTCTCTGGAGTGATGAATCACACTCTGGCAATGAAATGGATGAGACTGGGTTTGGTGGTTGCCAGGAGAACGGTACTTGTCTAACTGCATTGTGCCAAGTGTAAAGTTTGGTGGAGGGGGGATTGTTTTGTGGGGTTGGTTTTCAGGAGTTGGGCTCACCCCTTAGGGATGGCCCCTTCCTGTTCCAACATGACTGAGCACCAGTGCATAAAGCAAGGACCATCGAGATGTGGATGAGTGAGTTTGTAGTGGAAAAACCTGACTGGCCTGCACGGAGTCCTGACCGCAACCTGATACAACACCTTTGGGATGAGTTACAGTGGAGCCAGGCCTTCTCACCCAACATCACCTCACAAATGTGCTTCTGGAACAATGGTCAAAAACTCATAAACACTCCCAAACCTTATGGAAAGCCTTCCCAGAAGAGTTGAATCTGTTAAAAGGGTGGGCCAATATCATATTAAACCCTATGGATTAGGAATGGGATGCTACTTATATTTGTGTCAAAGCAGACAAGTGAATACTTTTTGCAATACAAAATATATAATGCAGTACATCTGACCTGGAGTGACTACTATCAAGATAAGAGCTACAGTTGTGACATGATGTGTCCATCATCAGCACTTAACAGTAGTAATGGTAACTATATCATACTGTAAATCTCTATAATATTGCCAACTTATATTCATCCATTATTCTCGCTCATCCACAGAGGGGGAAGAAATGTGTACGCACACCAAAAGCCCAACAATGGATACATTTCAAGCTGTCAGGCTGCTCCAGCACCAGAGCCTACAAACCCAAGTTCTGTGGCGTATGCACAGATGATCGTTGCTGTACACCTCGTACAACAATCACCGCTGAGGTGGAGTTTCATTGTCCAGAGGGAGATATCTTCACTAAGAAGATGATGTTCATCAAGACCTGCTCCTGTCATTATGACTGTCCACAAGATAATGATATCTTCCTGGCCTCCAACACTCGGAGGATGATCGGGGACTATGACAACAGCATGTGATGTTATGATTTTCTTTTAGGTGTCCTGTCAAACAAAACAAAAAGAAAATATTACACTATTCTAAAAACAAGCTGTAACTACACGGGCGGGTGGCAAATTAAAGGGTAAACTCAAACTCTTAACCCCTGCAGTTTTTGCTGTTTTTTCTTTTGATTTGTCACCTGCACTCATGTGCCAATATATACAGTTATATCAGTTAGTCCATCCATCCATCCATTTTCTTCCACTTAGCAAGTGGTATCCTCTCACATGCTTTTAAGCATCATCAACCTAACTGCATTATAAATGTGTTTTTGTGAGAGGCCACTGGTAACAAAGTGAAGATAAAGATACAATTTTTAATTGTCTCTTTGTTAAGTTGTCCCCTTTGTGTAAACACATCACTGATTCATGCCTTGAGTTAGGTGCCTTTTCATGGTTAAATGATCCATAGATTAAGTGGCTTAACAAACAAAAAGATCAGGTACAAGGACTTTCATTCAATAATTTTTTTTCCTACATTGTAAATCAATACTGAAGTCATCCAGACTATGAAGGAACACATGAGGACTATGGTTCTATGGTGGACTGGTGGCCTGTCCTATGACAGCTTGGATAGGCTACAGCTCCCTGTACCCCTGAACTGGACAAGAAAATTAATAGTTGGAAACCTGCTAGGAGTTCATTCTGTATCATGTAGTTAAATCCTGTATTATGTAGTTAAACAAAGATAACTGGAAAACCAGCCATGATATGGTATTCTATCTGTCATTACTGATACTCTGCTAACCTTTTGTTCTGTTTTTCTGATTCTTCCATCTCCTTTAACTGATGATGTTTTGTGCACCGATGTTATTGAGAGTCACGTTGCATTTAAACTATTCTGCATGGAATGAATGTCCACAAGTAAAAAATGAAACCCTTTATTTTGAAAACCTTATATCTCACTGCACATCACTTTGTAGAGACTGAAAGTGGGGTCGCTGTGACTCAGGAGGAGAAGCACTACTAATCGATTGGTGGTCTAATCACGGGCCAAATGTCAAAGTTTTCTTGTACTCTAGGTACTCTAGCTACCTAACTACAAATTGCCTTCCAGTGCATTTGTAAAAGTGTGAGTGTGTGGTAGTTAGTTTTTAAGGGTATACAATAAAAAGCAGGACAAGACAGCCTGGAAAGCATTATTATAAGAATTATTAAGAATTATACAGTTGCCGGACTGTTTTCTATAGAACTTACCCGCTCAATCAGCGTATTTGTAGAGAGACTCAGACACCGACAAGCTTGGTAAAAAAAGATGCTTTGATGCTTTTAGAACTGTGTCACTATTTTGAGCACAGTGGGATTTCCTGTGGACAATAGTATCTGATGTATTTTATTTATTGCAGGGCTGTTGTGTTGCTGTTTGCAGACGAGGTTCTGTGTCTATTGTGTTTGTGTGCTGTTGTCCATGTACTCAGAAAGGAGCGGTTACCACAACTGTTTAAATCTCTGCTTCACTTTCAAATGGTGGGAAGTTGTTAAGTAAAATCGGGTGATTTGTATATCTTTTACAAAGTGAGTCATGTTGCCATCTTTCTAATTGATTGCATCTCAACCGTGTATACAATTAAAAACTCGGCTTTCATGCATCTACATGCATAATCGTTTCACACATTTAGTGTAGTAACTTTGTTGTTTGTGCGCTTCCAAAGCTAAAACTGTCATACTTCCAGCAGAGTGCAGCAGAGAGCAAAGCATAAAAATGAAATGAACAGGTGGTGTCTGACTGTGGATGGATTATCGCCACGTTTGCAGGCTGATCCAGTGGAGAAAAGCTAGCAGAGCGTTTAAACGGAGCAAGCTCTCAGGCAGTTCAGCCTGCTGAGGTGAGGACGACATGTCGTCTGGTGGTAACAACCTTCCATATAGCAACATGCACTGCATTTGTTTTTAGGTTCATGACAATATTGATCATTTGAGTAAAGATTTTAAAAAAAAACAAACATAAAAAGCATTTTTATTAAAGACCTTTCAGTTTGGTTATGTAAGAACTGAAGTGCTTGTAAGTTAACTAGTGAGTGTGACACTACCAAATGAAGGTGTGTGTATGTATACCTCTACTCATATACAGAGTGGAGCAGGCAGCAGTCAGTAGGGTAATCTCTGCAGAGAAGTACTTTTAATTAAAAAAAAAAAAGAAAAGAAAGTAACCTGCTGAGCTGAGCCACCTTTGAGCAGATGAAAACATGTTAAGATAGACAAAGAGAAGATGGAACAATGTTCTCAAATTGCTACTGAGGTGAGTTCAGTTTAGTGCCCTTTATTTGAATTTACTAAAGGTACACAATAAGAAAATTATCACTACAAATCAGGACCCCAATGCAGGACTCGAAAGGCAACAACTAATTTAAATTTAAGTTTTTTTAACAAGTGTAGAATAAAAAGCAGGGCTGGTCAGGGGCCAGTGGCACAAAGTCACTACAACTTGACAAGAACTAGAACTGTTTGAGCATGCGGGCAGACAGCAAGGACATGACAATGAACAGAGGAAAACTATTTTTTGTTTTCTTCAGCAGCACTTTGCTCAGTCAGGGTGTAGAACCCCACCTCCAGTACAGCAGAGGCTCTAGAGCCTGAAACAAGACTGACTGCTTTGGACCGGAGCAAATATTAGGTAAGCCGGCACTAAAATTAGGTTAGAAAAGATAAGATGAAACTTTAATGATCCCACAGCGGGGAAGTTTGTGCAGACAAATTAAATAAAATAGAAAAGAAACAATACACATATACATATACACATGTACATCAAAAACACTACATGTATATACAGATATCAGAAACAATATATATACACGTGCAATAGGAATCTATAATGTCCTGTTCAGCCCAAAGGCCTGTCCAACTTAAGAAAAGCAATATGAGTTATTTTACAGTTTATGGTTTAAAATATGTCATGCCTCAACCTTTGACACGACACGTTCTCATTGTTTCTCATTGATTGTCTTGTTTTCTTGATCTTATCTCTCCTGGACATTCTGTGGAAAGTCGCTGATTTGGGCTGCAGTTATTACCATGACTATGGTGGCTCTGAGAAGTCGAACACACTGCAACTCAAGAGAAAAAATACGCAAATAGAAAAACACAGCACAAGCACACAAAACACAACAGATGTTGAAGAAAACAATAAAAGTGCAAAAAACAAAATCTTACAAAACACAGTGCAAGTGTTTCTGTGAAGACAATAATATGACAAACAGCTTCTGAGACACGCTTAAAAGAAGATTCACTGGTGTGGGAAGAGAGAAAAAATGCAAAGTAATGTGTGTTTTAATCACAATTCATTTAATTATGTACAAGTTTGCTATTAGCCTTTTACTGTTACTATTCTGTGACATTACCGTCCCCCCAAAAACACTGTTGTTTCGTGAGTTGTTATCTTTTTTTGTTTGTTTTTGCAATATTTATTTTCTATTTTCATTGTGTTTTATTCAGCTCTCAGCTGTCCATTGGACACACAAACAAACACAGTTCAATGTTTTCCTTGAGCTGAACTTTTGACATGCCTAAATTTAAGTGTTAGTGGTAGAAAAGTCCTACTTGCATTAACTGTGCATTAAAATTAAATGTACATTTTAAGATGTCATCTTGTTCTTCTGCAGATGTCGTTACTCTTTTCATCTTCTTTTCAACAGGCAACTCAATTCCCACGCCCAGGGTGTCATTCTTGCGACTCGCTCCTCTAGATTTACCACAATCTTCTTTCAGTTTTAAATATGCTGCGTGCACACTAAACACAGGACGGCTGTTAAAACAGCAAACTAAAGACACTGCTTGTATCGCATTTCTTTCATTTTTGCATTTTTTCCCATTACAGTACTGCAGCCACAATACTGAAATGTTTTGTGTAACTGATAATAGGGGTGGGGCAGGGATAGGGGGGCATATCAAAAGATTTTGGTGCTGTATTGTAGTTCTGTGGGCTCCCCTCTTTGGGCTCCTCTCTAGGGAGCCGCTGTGCTTCATGCTGTCGCTTCACCTCAGCAGACAGAAAGGCTTAGCATCTGCTCCTAGATAGAAGGGGGGAGGGGGGGGGTTGAAGAAGCAAAGAGGGGGATTGTAATGGTGGCCTTTTGTAAAGTGATGGGCGAAGGAGCATCTGTATGAATGTGTGACAAGATCTAATTGTAAAGACTGCTGATGTAAGGAGCAAGTGCTGAACAACCATTCCCCAGATATAGCAATTACAGCCATGTTGCTATATCTGTGGAGGCCTCTTTCTCATGATACTTGGTATGCTTTTGTTTTGTGCTGACTCAGCTGGCACATTTGTCCTTTTACTAAAATACATTTTAAGCAGACATTTTAATGTGACCCAGCTTCAGAAGAAAAGCACTGAGGTGGCTGTTGCTGTGAATTGGTACTATATAAATAAATCTGAATTGAATTCAAACGAATAATGGACTTCTTGATCAATCATTAGAAACTACAACAATGTTAAAAGCGTATACCTGTGCTACAGTGTGTGTGTGAGTAAACTGAAACCACATACCTAAAATATCATTTATTTCAATTACCTACATGTACATTTTTGTTCCTTCCACTTCTCTTTATAAACAGAAATATTTGAATGAATTTGGAAAACAAATACATATTTACCAAAAGGAAAATGCAGATGCACCATAAAACAGTTTTCTTTAACACACTGACGTAACTCATACGGAGCATTTGTATCTATAGATTTGCTTTTTCTTGTTGGTTGATAAAACTTGTTGCTGTTATTGCTGTGACTGCTTTAATTCATTTAGAACTGCAAACATAGCCCTGGGTCAGAGGTCTCTGTAAAACTGTCTGGGTGCTTAGCTACTTGTTTTCACCTTCATCCAAACATGCCACAATAATTCTGGTCTTCCCCCTGACCTGATGGGAAAAAGGGAAAAGTGAATCAGCATGTTTGCATTACTCCTTGATGGATGTAAATAGTCCTGAGTGTAATTCTCTTCCTCTAGCTCTAGTGGCGTTCCTGTCGCCTGCCTTAAAATCCTGAGTAATGGCTAACTAATCTTCTTTCACATGCAACTGTATGAATGGATGCCTATTGCAGCTTGTTATATAACAGAAAGTGTCCAAATACATGTGGGATTGCATCTGAGATCCTACCAGCACGCCACGCCAGCTGTCAAATGCAAAATTGCTTTGAAATTTCATCAGACAGACAAAATCGGGCCTCGTTTAACAACCTTGTCAATAATTTCAGGTACCTCTAGCTATATGCTCTCTCTCTCTTTAACTGCTACTGTTTCCAGTCGTTCAGTGATAATGGATGCACTGGTTTGATGGTACGGGGATCCTTGGTTACTGATGGTGGAGCTCTGCCAGGCGCAGCAGCTTTCAGAGCTGTGATTGGAGCAGGCTGCTCTCTGGCGCTCACATTGGCTTTTTCTAGTATACACTTGTCTCATTACATACAAAACTCCACCCACCCTTTCAAAGGAGGGGGAGCCAAAGCCTGTATATGGACTGTTTTATCCCTATTTTCTGTCTTACAGGGTGTTTTTTTCAGTTAGGCTGGCTACATTGTTTCTTAGCAGTAGTAAGTGTTGTTGTTATTTGTTTTGATACCCAGGAAATACCGTATATCAGTGCTTATAATTGAATAAAGATGTTAAATATTGCTGGATGAAAAAGTAAGAAATAGCGTGCTATTTATTAGTTTATTTTTTTTCGTAAACCATAGTATGAAGGCTGCCGGTTATCTGTTTTCTTTACTGTAATACTCACTGTCACTGATATAACAAATACAAAGCTTAATGCAGCAGCCTGGGTGCAAGTCTGACCCAGAGCCCCTCAGGGCATGACGTTTGAATTATGAAGAGAAAAATATTATTTAGTAAATGATAATTTTTCAAATATCTTTATTTATTTAACTCATTCAAAGCCATGTGAGTAAATCCTGGAAGTTATTGCAAATAAATAAATAAATCAAATTAAGTGGTTGACTTGGTGGTTTTCTGTCTTCATGCATCTGCTAAGGATTTGCTCATGTCTGCAGCATGAACAGAAGCGTGCATCGCATATCGCGCCTTTTCTGCCTGTCTGTCAGACAACACTGAGGGCAAAGGTGCCCACCTCCATTCTGGTACCTAAACACATTGTTAAAAGCCGCTTGATAACGCTGATGAATTACCACTTTCTCTAACTGATGCCTCCAAGGAATACTGCGCGCTGACACTCTGCTTTCAAACAGGATAGTCTCTTTTGCTGGATGATCTGAAGTGAGTGGGTGAGTGATTCTCTGCATCACACGAGCAGCTCGCACACATTTTGTTGACATTTTTCACATTCAGCGCCATTTGCAGACAGGTACACCTACCGCCCCTTTTATTGTCCCCACTCTCACAGCTTGGCTTTTAATGTGGGAAAAATCGCCCCAGGAGAGAAAAAAAAGGAAGCGTTAGTGTTCGTGCTAGCGTTAGTAGAGGCTTTAAATGATTTTTGCTTTTTATAACGTCATGTGTGATAATAACGCGATGATGTAACAGCGCGAAGGGAAGCAGATGTACTTATTTATCTGCAACCGCCGCGGTACTGACATTTTTGTTACACAATCAACATACTGAGACTAAGAAATGCTTCTGTTTTTGTGAATGATGTGATACATTAGTCACCATAAAGAGCGCTCACAACACATACATTAGGCCTATAGCGCTACCGCCGGTCCTTATGGCAGAGCATCATTATGTGAATTGGACGCTTTCATTATTGTCTGATTCAAAGAAGAAAAGTTGGCTCCATTCACGTCACTTAAGGCACCGAAGAAGAAAAAAAAATAGAGATTTCAATTTTCTTGGTAGTTTTATGGCACTGCTGTTTGCTACATGCTGTAAGCTCTGCAACATTCATTGTTACCAAATTTATATACATAAATGTTATACAATATTTATTAATCAGTTGATAGACAAAATATTCACAGCATTTTCACTATGCAAAATAAAGAATAAACGTATTATTATTATTTTATTATTACTAGCATTTTAATTTGAGTGGCCACATTTTATTTCTGTGCAGTATTGATGCTGTACTGTATATAGACCTTAAAAACATTTCAGGATCAAAAAATAAACTATTACTGTTCAGTGTAGGACTTGGACTCAACTTCACATGGCACCAATCAATACAGTCAGGCATGTAGACATGGTCAAAACGACCTGCTGAAGTTCAGACTGAGCATCAGAATGGGGAAGAAAGGTGATTTAAGTGACTCTGAATTTGGCGTGATTTTTGGTGATAGACAGACTGAGTATTTCAGAAATCACTGATCTCTAGGGTTTACAGAGAATGGTCAGAAAATGAGAAAATATCCAGTGAGCGGCAGTTCTCTGGACCAGCATGGCATGTTGATGCCAGAGGTAATGATGCCAGAAGCGCATCTCTGAAAGCACAAAGCATCAAACCTTGAAGCAGATGGGTTACAGCAGCAGAAGACCACATTGAGTGTTAATCCTGTCAACTAAGAATGGGGAACTGAGGCTCCAATTTGCACGGTTCACCAAAATTGGACAATAGAAGACTAGAGAAGCGTTGCCTGGTTTGACAAGTCTCAATTTCTACTGTGACATTCAGATGGTAGGATCAGAATTTGGAGTAGGCAGCATGAAAGCAGTGATCCATCCTGCCTTGTATCAATGTTCAGTCTGGTGCTGGGGTAATGGAGTGGGGGATATTTTCTTGGGTCCCTTGGTACCATTGTTCAAACACCACAGTCATTTGATAGGTAACTCTGTCTTGGATCTAGTTCAAAGTCAGTAAACTGTCTGATGTTCAGGATGTTAACGCAGAAAACTTTTGGCTAAAAGTCATTCGTCTGTTGGTGTTTTCATGTGTTCTGTGACCCATCAAACTCTACGACCAACAGCCTCTTTGTTTCCAGGTACAGTTCATGTAATCAGCAGTACAGCAAATTAACACTAGCTGCATTGGTGGGGCTGGTATTGCATTTTCATTAGCATTTTATTCATTATCTCTAGTTTTAATAGTGATTCTCTATATTTAAATACAACTCTTACATATTTAGTCCATTGTCATAGTCATTATATGCAATCCTGTGAAAAACTAAGTACACCTCAGGATTCAGTAGTTTGGAGAACCACCTTTAGCAGCAACAACGTGAAGTAATCGTTTTAAATATTACTTTATCGGTCTTCAAAAGGTCATTCACTCCCCCAGTTTCAGTACAGGTCCACATTCTCTGAATAAAGGTCTTAGAGAATTTACTTCAAAAATCAGTTATGAGATTCCACCCACTGTCTGCACCAATCAGGAGACTCCTCCTCATGTTTCACTTAAATAGACTGGCTAACTAAGAGCATCAAGAGCATGTGTTCCTAACTGTTCCAGAAAAGTTTCTTGTTCTTGTTTTTCACTACCTTATATACTCCTGTGAATCCTGAGAATAAGCCACACACACATGCATGCCTTCAAATACATGAGTGATCATCAGATATATTTTCTGAACAGCCTTTACTGTCATCATGATCATTACACTTCTTACTGGCCAACCTGTGGACATTTCTATAGATGCAACACCTTAGATTTCATTTACTCATCATCATGAGGTCATGTTGGTAACCCATGACCTGACACCTCAATTAGTAAGGTCCTTCAAGCCAGAGCTGCAGTTTCCACAGCACAAGATGGTGGTCCCTTATGGCACTAATTTTTGCTGTGACGCTTCTTGACCTCATTATTTCTTGGTGAATCTTCCACAACAACAATTAGTACAGGATACTCCATGGCTACTCCACCGATGACGGTGGCCTGCATTAAAACAGGTACTGTAAGTGGTGTTGGAGATATGGAAGCGATCACTAGCGGAACAAATTAGAGTTGGGCTGGGGCGGGGCAAATGACCGGGCCCTTTATACCCAAATAATAAAGCTCATCATAACAGCATTTTACAACATACTGTACACATGGCCCGCAACAGTGGGGCTTGCAAGGCACCATGGAAAACAACTATGTCATTTTGAAGTCCATCAAACAGACATGAAATATAACACACCAAGAGAACAACAAAAGCATTAGGCAACATGGTAACTAATGATAAAACAACACAAATTCAAAGCAGTTCAGCACCATGGATAGCGATCAGATCATTTTCAAACCCACTTTATCGATTTC
>VUQK01000253.1:6413-17624 GCA_015106715.1 Bujurquina vittata | reverse complement strand
TTTCTTCTTTTCTTCTGTTCCTGAAGAAAAGAAGAAATTACAAGAAAGCTGCTTAAGAGAGTTCAGACTGCGTTAAAGAATAATGGTGGTCGTACCAAGTATTGACTTTCAGGCTTGTTAAGATTGTACAAACTCTGTTTTTGCCTTATGTGCTGTATTTCCATTTATATTTGCATGTTTAAAAAAAATAAATAAATAACTGCACCCATTTCTCACTGTCCTAGCAAAATATAAAGAAATGAGGGGTGGCTGAAGACTTTTTCACAGTACAATATTTTGCCTGTAGTGTTTTGTTCTTTGTGAGCAGTTTTATGCAGTAGCAGGCATGAGAGTGATCCGACCAAAAATAGTCTGCAAAATGTCCAACTTTTCTCTAAACTGTGACACAAACATATATGGCTGCAGTTGGTCTAAACTAAAAAACAAACAAGCAAACATAAAATATGTCTCTTTAATAGCAGCCACCATTTGTGA
This sequence comes from Bujurquina vittata, assembly GCA_015106715.1. Taxonomy (NCBI): domain Eukaryota; kingdom Metazoa; phylum Chordata; class Actinopteri; order Cichliformes; family Cichlidae; genus Bujurquina; species Bujurquina vittata. The sequence goes on along the minus strand of VUQK01000253.1, from coordinate 17,150 downwards.
AGAATACGTTTAGATTCAGTAAAAAACTGTTTATCTGCATGATATGGGAAGCCCAATAAAGGACAGGCGTGTCGCTCTCTTATATTCACTGTCCAAAAAAAGTCTTCACAAGCTAAATGAACAGACTAAGCGTTGCCAACGTGCAATGAACACACATGCAGGACAGAAAAACAATATAAACAGTGGGAGAACGTAGCTGTGTATCATTCATGGACACGTTTAATGTTGAGGTTGCTTTTTGTGACGTTGATGATGCTCAACATGTTAGATGAGGTCATTAATACTGTGCAATTATCAAGTCTGATTATGCGTAAAATTGACAACAACAACAAAAAGACACATAATCCCCACATGCATAGATGCTGAACTGAACACAACCCCACTACCTGCCCCCCCACCCCCCCCCCAAACTACACTGTGGTCATAAATCTCGGCGTCATAACTCGCAAATGAACTAGTAGACACGTCTGAGGTCAACAGATGCAAAAACATGAAAGGGACGAAGAGAAAGAGACTGACTAGGACAAAAACAAATATACATACAGTACATACATACAAATATAATCTGTCAATTTATAATACAGTGAATTTTTTTTTATTCATAATCATTTCTTAAATAAACTGCAGTTCATTGCACTTTGTTAAAATAATTAATTATATGATTTCTCTTAAAGGCAATAGTGTGATTTTTTTTTTTTAAAGGTGAAAAATATATTGTACCATAAGCCTGATTTAGGATAATAGTAAAAATAACAAGATCTGTAATATACATACTGTTTATGTAAAAGACCCTCACCTCCTGCCGTGCATTCAGAAAGTTTTCAGATCCCGTCAAGTTTTTTCATGTTTTGTAGTTTCAAGCTCCTTAAAAGATTCAAAACATAATTTTTTTTCTATCAATCTAAATGTGATACTTCATAATGCCGAACAAAAACAGGAGGGTCTTTTTTTTTTATTTCAAAAACACTAAAACGTGCCAGTTATATGAGTATTTAGTCCACTTGACGCTCACAACTGAGCTGGCTCTGGTGCTCGAGGGCTGCTACAGTCCTGGAGAGGTTTCTGTAAAACTGAGTTCACAGGAGTGTAACTGCCTTCTTTGGGACACTGGGAGAGGCACACGCCTGTGTGTTTAAGGCTTTAGACACACAGTCCTAGAGGGCAAATGGTGATCCCCTGGTGACCTTCGGTTATATTCCCAGCTGGCGAACGGTTGCTGGTTGTCGCCAGGTGAAACTGGTTGCAAAGAAGGTGTTGCAACGAAAACCTTCCTGCAATTGCTTTGGTTTCTAGTACACTTCTGCAGATGACTGTAGTTTGCATGGAAGATGCCAACTTGTCTGCAAACACTCGCAAACTTCAAAAAGCACCTCACAGTAAAAGCCGTTGCTTTTGAAATTCCTCGGTTGCAGCAGCACGGCGCAGCTTTTACCCTGAAGGTGCACGTTTGCCATTTCTGGTTTGCGTTGCACTTTTCACAGTTTCATTACTGCTCAGCAAAAAGTCAGTTAGCGACCCAAGCTCTCGCAGGGAGGTTTTTTTTTAATGCAGCACCTCTTTGCAACTAATTTCATGCTAGCGATTGCTAGCAAGTGTCCCGACCATAGTCAGGACCTGAACCCAAGACAGCACCTCTAGACAGACCTACGTAAAGTGTCTGAATACTTGTGCACTTAAGTATTTGAGTCTTATTTTCAATAAATTTAATTAGCACCTCAACAACCTGTTCTTAATTTTCTTGCATTATTGTGTGTAGATTGATCCAAAAAAATTGAATCCACTTTAAGATTCTTCAAAAATAACAAAAGGTGCAAAACTTCAAAGGCTGTGAAATCTCTCTGAATGCACAGTACAAGAATGGATGTTCATCTCCATATATGTAGCATATTCTATATCTGCAGCACACTTAATGCATGCTCATATGCCAGTTTTTTTAACATTATATCTTCACGCAAACATATATACATACAATATTATAAAATAAATAAATACAGGAAAACATTCTTGGTTCATGGTTTAACGGTTTCTCTCAAAGCGGTTTTTGGTGCAGTCTTTGACTAACCTCTCTGTGTGTTTGGGGTTTGAGTCCTTGCTGATGGGATCAACAGTCGACCGAGCCTCCCTGAAAGATGCACCAGTGGGGGAGTTGCATTTGCTTCTGTGCAGGAATGTGAATGTGTTTGAGAGTGAATGTGTACAAAGACAGTGTCAGAAAGAGGGGGACCAAAGTCTTTGGCCTGAGGAGAAAGTACAGCATGTGTTGCGTTGTGTGTGTGCATGCGCGTGCGTGCGTGCGTGGATACACTCTGTCCAAGTTACCGCTATGAAAGTGTCAGATTGTCCCAAAAAAGAAGCTCAGTAACACAGTACTGTCTGAGTGCACCCTCTGTAAGAGGGTGGAGTACAGCGGGGATTCTGACAGTGTTCAGGTGGGGGAGTTCAGGGTGACACAGCACCTGTCTTCCCTACAGCCCCTCCATGAAAGGCTCTCACTGACTGACTGACTGGGGGCTACTGATTGGAGCAGAACCCTCACTCCACCTGCCTCCGCTTCCCCATTTTCCCTCATCTTCATCTACATCACCGCTCTGCGTGTGTCCTTAAGACAGGGTGGAGGGTCTGGGTCTCCACCGCACTCGGCAGGGGCTAGATGGGTCCCTCATTGTGTGAGGAGTGGTTGCTCCTGCTAAGACCCACACAGTTCTGCTGCTGGTTGAGCAGGTGGGATGTTTCGTTGGCCACAGCAAAGGCCACGGCAGGGGTGGTGATAGTGGTGGTGGCTGTGGCGGTGACAACAGCTGGGCTCTCCACGCCATCATGGAGCTCCGTTAGCGTGAGCTCAATCTTAGTGAACTCACTGTCCGTCGACTGTGGAGTCTTGTCCATCCGCGATGCCATCACAGCGTTCTGGTACTGCTGTCGTGTCACCTACAAAACAGCGGCGATGAAAATGACTCATTTTCATTTCTAGCATTACTCGTCAAATGTGAAGCTACTTTCAGCTGTCACAAGGGGTCCCCACAGCAGATGCCCACCCTGACACAATCGCAAAGGAGATGTGTTGCTAGCAAAAATAAAACCAGCAACCTTTTGCTTGACAAGCAAATGTATAAACCACTACAATGTAAAGGTTTTAAATGTTCATAAAGCAATTACTGTTACTTTATATCGATTGGGTAATTGCTTCTAGAGCTTTCATATCAGTTAGGTACCAAGGATTGTGAATAGGAAGTAATAAAACATCTTAGAACTGAGTAAGGGTGATAGCACAAGCCATAAATCTAATTACAAGGTGAATAACAGGGCAATAATAATAATAATCTTTATGTTTCTAGTTTGAGAAGCGCAGAGCTCAAAACAAAACAATTACACCAGCTCTATTTTTGCCTCGAGGCTCATAAACAGAATAAACATAAAGCAACAAGATACAGCAACAGTAACTTTATTTATTACTATTATTTATTATTACTCACAATAAATTAGTCTATCCCAGAAAATAGAGTCGATTAGGAATCAGAATCAAAAATTTCAAATCTGTATTCATCATTTCATAAGACCTGCTGCCACTGTTTTCCATCGAGTTCTTGTATAATTTGGCATCTCCTTCCTTAAGAATGGCTTCTTTACAGACACCCTTACATTATAGATCTGCTACTTCTTCTTTTGCCCTCCACTTGTCCAGTTTCCTTAGATCTTTGAAGGACACACTGCACACCATGCAGCGATGTGCCAACTTTTCAGCTAATAGCTCTTTGGGAACCACCTTGTTTGTGCAAAGTATTAATGATTGTCAAGCTGTGTTATCTTTGGCATTTTTTGCAGTCTGTAAAAGAATTGGGGAAAAGGAAGTGTTTTTGCCACATGCTGCTAGTAGCAACGTGCCTAAAGATACACTTTAAAATTGCCTCTGCTAAGTTGTCCGTTATGTGCAGACACAACAGTGGTTTATCCCTTGAGCTTGGTGCCTTTTTATGCTTGAAGTCAGTGTTAAATGGCTTAACAAGCAAAAAGCATTCCTCCGAACATGATCGGGTGAAACTAGGTACATTAATTATTACCTGACTCAGAAGGTAAACACAGTTTTTTTATGGCCAAAAAAAACGAAACAAAACAAAAAAGAAAACTCCTCTTAAGGATGTCAAAAACCAGCAGCTGCTTGTGACATCCCTGCATCACCTACATGTTGGTCAAACATTTCCATTTTTATTATTGCACACATGATCATCATTGCAGGTTAATTTCCGATCCCCTGTGTGTACTCACCTTTATGTACTGCAGGTCTGAGCGTGCTCTGACAGAATAATCAGGCACGTATATATGAAGGAAGGAGTTGAGCTGGTTGTTGCTGTTGCCTAGAGTTGGAGTGATGGCATCTATACGATCGCTCCTGTTTAGAGAATCTGAGTGATTCAGTCCAAATGGCCGTGGAGGAGATTTATTCTCTGCAAGGAGGTTAAAGAGCAGGAAAATATGCTTAAAAGAGAAAAGTGTGACTGATCCAAGTCCAGGCAGGCATACACTTCCAATCTCTACAGTCTAATCAGAGCTGTTTCTTAATGGAAAGACTGAAAGAAAATTAAAGGCCCTAAAGAAATGTATTGGAATTCAACAGTAATGTATAAGCTGCATTAAAGGGGCCTCATTTTTATAGTTGTTAAGATTGTTTATATTTGTTGCCATGGATAAGGAGAAAGATCAAAAAAGATGCTTGCGTGTGGAAAATGACAAGTTAGATCTGTATTGTGTCACACCAGGCAAGTGTGAGAATTTACAGCTTTCATTTTACAATCGCTTTTTAATAAGGTGTCACCCTTCTGGCAGTAATATTACATTTGAACCCGACCGGTTTATTGGCAGGGCCCTGTTGGCAACACATTTGAAATCGAAGCTGATTCGAGTGGCGCGTAAACAAGAAATCCGCGCCCTGTTATGACAATAACACAAGATTATTTTGAAAATGTATTGCCATATTGTCATCTTACGTATTCATAAATCCACACAACAAATGTTAGGGAAATCTGTTCATGTTTCAAGTGTCTCAAAGATAAAATATAGAAACATTTTGGTTTTGATTGGGCCCTATCTTAGATTTCTGCTAGTCTGATTGAATATACTGTTCTTTAAAGTTTATATGACACTAAATATTGACTTACATTGTTTTCCCTGCCTGTCAGATGATTAGAGTTTGGTTTTTTTTGAGAACACTAAGTTACTTCACTAGCTGAGTTGCACAGCAGCACTTGTGATCCTCTGTATCTGTAATATTTTTCCAGCTCAAGTGTTAGATATTAGGCTCCGATGTATGGAAATCTAATTTATGTATAAGTCTTCTAGTTTCATATAGCAGTCTCCAGTGATGCTTTGTCCTTCTATGTGGCACCGACTTGTTCTTTTTTTTTTTTTTCGGTCATTTTTAATTAAAGCCAGATTATGTTTTCCACTTCTTAAAGAAGCCTAGTGAAAATCACACACAACAAAGTGGAAACGGCTTGGCCAACGCTAATGCTACTACGATGACTGGAATGTATGTAATCCCATGTTGGAATATGTGTGTATGAATGTGTATGTGTGAGGAAGTGAGAGGCAAAAACTGTGTGTGTGTGTGTGTGTGTGGGTGTGTGTCAGAGAGAGCACAGTGGGCCAAAGACCTGGCATGTGGACTCTTGTGGATTAGTACTCTACTTTTTAGGAGCCACAGGGGCCAGGTCGACACACACACACACACACACACGCACACACACACACACACACACACACACACACACACACACACACACACACACAAAACGTCAGTGTGCTGTGTCAAGAAAACACACATAATAGATTTCTTTACACACACATACACACTCATCAAATGCCACTGCTCTAAAGTGAGCGCTGCAGGACTCCGACATGAAGGGTATTTATTCCACAGCATTTCTGGATACATATGCTCACTTTTAAGGCAGCCTATCTATTTGTGTAGTGTTGTGCTTTTCGTTCATGGGCCTGTGCACATATCTATCTATATATGTGCATGTCTTTGTATGTGTGCTCAGTGGTGTCCAGCAGGGGGCTGTAGCTGTAGGTCTTGTTTATGTAGTCAGAGGGTTAAAGGTTAGGGGCGAGCGGGGCGGAGCCTGTTCCACTCTGGGGCCTCTAGTCTCCGACACCATTCAGCCATTTGACTAATGGCTAAGGAGACGAGGGTGTTAAGTCTCTGCCTGAATCTGTTTTCCTCTCTCCCTCTTTCTCTTTTAGTGGCACACTTAGGTTTACAGTACATGTTGCATTCTGGGACAAACAGACCATGAACACCTTCTTCCTCAAAGTCACACAAAACAAGAATGTTCTCAAGCAGACTTTGAAAATCAAAATGCGAAAAACACTCAGGTATATTTAGGCAGAGCATGCATGTAGGTTAAATTGTGAGCAAAACTTTGTGTTTCAAATGCAGAATTTTCATTACACTACACATTTACTATAGGTTATAGTGTGATAGGTGTATGTATATATTGAAAAATCCACTGTACCTGGAGATCCTGCTAATGACTCAGCCCTACTGACTGCAAATGTACGAGACAGTGACAGAGGCACTTGGGGGGAGAGAAGGACGATACAAGACAAGGACAAAAGAAGCAAGGAAAGACTGTTAAAGTCAAGAAAAGATGGTAATATGATTAATTACATATAATGAAATTTCAGTTTAGTGGTAGAGCAGACAAGTGTTAAATTGCTGCACTGCTACTGATTAGCTAAAGATGAAATCTGGCAAACACCATAAAGTGCTTGATTTAATTTCTTAGAGTGCCCACATCCACCACAGGAGGGTTATTCTACCATGTCACCAGTAGGTGTCTCTCAGATCCCACCACCCAAATGAATCAGAATAACAGCTGAGAACAGTGCTGTAGTTTATGAATGAACAGAGAAGAATGAGTGGCTCACTAGATGAAGCCCCTTTCACATTCTTCTCATGCAACATGTACTTTATAATGCATGAGAAAAATGTGAAAGATTTCAATTTCATGGGTATGTCATGGTGATCTTATTAGACCTACAATACCTATAAAACATAAAGAATTAGTAAAAGCTCTGATTCTTCATTTGCTCAGCCGTGTATATAACATATTTTCCAGGAAAAAAGCTACAGTGGACCACACTATAAATGATCTTAATCCTAGAGAGAACGGCCACACACCCAGCTGCATTTGAACATTTTACTAACTAATAATATAATTTTCTGTCATGGGGTTTCTTTATGTTTAACTGAACAGTGTTTACAATGAACATACAAAGCAAGTGAATATCCATCTATCCATTGCCGCTTCCAGGTGCATGTTGCAAGGGCAGCAGTCTAGTCACAGATGGCCAGACCTCCCAATTCTAAGGAAACCCAGGTATTTCCAAGTCTGGGCTTGGAAATACACCAAACCAAAAGATGCAATCTCTCCATTGTGTCCTGGGTCTGCAATAGGGCCTCCATCTGGTCAGATGTGCCCAAACACCACACCTAGGAGGTGCCCAGGAGGCATCCTGGTTAGATTCCTGAATCACCTCAACTTCAAGTGTGGAGGAAGAGTGGCTCTAATCCGAGCCCCTTCCAAATCAGCATCTCACCCTGTCTCAAAGGGAGAGCCCAGACACCCTTTTGAAGAAGCTAATTTCTGTTGTTTGTGTCCACGATCTCATTCTTTTGGCCTGGATAGGAACCTAGATTGACTGGGGAATCAACAGCTGCGATTTAAAGCTCAGCTCTCTCTTCTCCACAACAGACCAGTGCAATATCTGCATTACAGCTGATGTTGCATCACTAACTCTGTCAATCTCCTACTCCACATACTAGCGAACAAGAATAAGTGACAAACGAAAGAGGAGCCCAACACTCCCCTGGAGTGACTTTGACATATTGCCATCAATGCAAACCAAGCTAACGCCAGTCCACTAGTCCACAAACGCATGTAGATTGGTTGGGCAAAGTCCCACACACCTTCAGATATCCATGTTCTGAATTGGAATTCATCTTCAAGGGGATGAAATTTAAGACCAAGACCAGGAAATCTCACCTGGTGACACTGTCAAAGCCATTATTCCGTAGAAGGAGAACGGTCCCGCTTCAAACTTCATCCCCTCTTTTCCTGCCTCCACCTCCACTTTCCCCTATAACAGCCAAGGAAAAGAATCACAAGTTATCTTAAAAGTATGCAAGTGCAACGCAATTTGTTAAACCAACAATTGATTATTTGCAGTGGTTACACAATATTTATTTTAGCTTCATGCTTTGCAATCTCACTTTTACCATGTTTAAAGTCTTTTTGTTCTTTACCTGCTCAAATATATTTTTTCATCTTGCCTGTGAGTTTGGAATAAATCCACCCTACTGTCCCTCTTCCCTCTCCTTTTTAATACTTGTTCAAAATTCTCACTCTGTTTAATAGCTCCCAATGTGCTCCTAAGTTGGGTCTCAAAAGCAATGGCACACACTCATTTAATTCAAGGCTATACATGCTGGCTTAGTGAACCGAGTATGTGAACCTCGGCAACATAGACTCTCAACTCACTTGAGGAACAGTTATTTGGGACTTCCCTTCAAGGCTTATGAAAGACTGAATACTCTTCCTGAATAGGACAATGTGTTGGCTCCAGCAGCATATCAGAAATAGTGAAGTCATTCAGAGCAGCTTTCAAACTGGACACTACAGGCTACATGAAGGGCATAAATGCTTGATCTGATATGCGTTTGGATATACAACTATTATGTGTATGGGTGTTTCCAAGATTTGGAAGGTGACCAAGAGCCATTAAAGATTTTCATCTAGCCACTGCATTAAAAAGTGGTGTCATAGCTGTGATTTAGAAAGGTTTTAAATGTATACATGGTTTATTTCTTCTTTAAACTTTTTTCTGAATTGTAATAGGCCTAACCATAATTTACAAATGTTTAACCTCCGCTGATTAAGAAATCTTAGTTCTTCTGTCACACTCTACGATTCAAATCATAAAACATAAATGTGACTAGTGTGTATCGTATCACCCCAATAGAGCACTTCGCTCTCAGGCTGCTAGCGTACTTGAGGTTCCTAGGATACTTAAGAGTAGATTGAGAGGCAGAGCCTTCAGCTTTCAGGCCCCTTTTCTGTGGAACCAGCTCCCAATTCAGATTCAGGAGACAGACACCCTCTCTATTTTTAAGATTAGGCTAAATACTTTCTTTTTGATAAAGCTTATAGTTAGGGCTGGATCAGGTGACCCTGAACCATCCCTTAGTTATGCTGCTATAGCCCTAGGCAACTAGGGGGTTCCCATGAGTGTTGCTTTTCATTTACGTCTTTTCACTCTGCATTTAATCATTAGTTATTACTAATCTTTGGCTCTCTTCTACAGTGTCTTGTCCTATCTCTCTCTCCCTTCACACCCAACCGGTCACAGTAGATATCTGCCCCTCCCCAAGCCTAGTTCTGCCGGAGGTTTCTTCCTGTTAAAAGGGAGTTTTTCCTTCCCACTGTTGGCAAGTGCTGCTCATAGAGGGTCGTTTTGATTGTTGGGTTTTCTCTGTAATTATTGTAGGGTCTTTACCTTACAATGTAAAGCCCCGTGAGGCGACTGTTGTGATTTGGCGCTACAGTATATAAATAAAATTGAATTTATCTAAGAATGATCCAGGAATCCCACAGGGTTCCGTTCTTGGCCTACTTGTTATCTAAATAACTCAGAACAGCAGGTCTGTCTCCATACTATGTTTTTGCACTTATGATGTTTAGATGGTGTATCCATCATGCAAAACTATAATATTCTACAGGTCAACAGGACAAGCTTGGAAAGTTTACAGAAGAGCAAGGAGTGCTTTAACAGCTTTCACAGGGTCCTGATGAACATGAGAAATTTATTCTGAGATAGAAAGTAGACAATGATGCCGCTGGAAAAAGACTTAATCTTCAGAACTGTGGCAAATTATCCCAAACCTCCGAAAATTGCGCAAAGGGTATTCATGCCAAACATTCATTAATTCATTTATATATTTTTCACTGCATCCATGTTTCTATTTATTATAGATAAACAGATCCTTGGTTAAATAAAGTGCTCAGGGACATACTGATTTCATAAATTCTCACGCTAACCCCATAGAACTCAAACTGGATAACAATTTTAAACTCAAACTAAAACAATTTTTGGATTAGTCATGGTTTATGTTTCATTTTGTGGTACTATTTTAAAGACCCATCTAGGGTCTGGCACCGTAAATTTGCTCATGCTATAAATGTTGTGGTATGTGACATTAGTCTTTTGAAATGCTGTATCGCTTAGGTCAGACATTTATATTACTAATGAGCTGTTTTATCTATAGTATTATTGCTTGTTTTAGTTTAAACTGCTCTGCAGTACTGTCATTCCACACATACCTTAAGGATGCATGGCCTCTGTGGGAACAAACCCTGCAGTACAACTCTGTTATGTTGACTATACTGTGAAAAACTGTAAAACAGATGAAAACCAAAGCTTGCAGTGCTACATTCATACATTTTTACAGTGCTCATATAGGACATATAGCTTGTGCAGCTGCAGTGATGACAGACGGAAATGATGGAAGTCAAATCATACCTTAAAACAAATCTTTTTAGAGAAATGGTAAAACAAACTTGCCCATACCTTGGATGAGTTAGAACTTGTTCATTACTTCCTTAAACCATTACATTAAATCATTACTTTGTTAAACCTAAAATAAATACCAGTAAATAAATACTCCAAATATTCAACTTT